>PVKE010015187.1:0-33844 GCA_004027555.1 Craseonycteris thonglongyai
CGGTGACAAGTGTAACACATAAGTCAAAATGTATTGTCTGGGTGGGTGGAGATCACAGTGTCAGGCTGTCAGAATTCTAGGAATTTATGACCTTGGCAAATTCCCAGAATGCATTAAACTATTGCTAGAAAGTTTTGTCTTCTACAATCACTTCAAAGTCCATGGTACACGGAATTCCACCCCAGACATTGCGAGCGATCGACGATCAACCAAAATTGGCCTCGTGATCAACCAACCGGTCAACCGCGATCAACTTGTTGGCCACCCCTGCTCTAAAGGACCAACTTGCCCCAAAGTGGGAGCAATAATCCTTTGTCTGCATGTATTATTGTTATAGTCATTATAGTCATCATCATCATAACAACAAGTACTAGTACTAGTACTGTTATTATTTATTGGGTACTTACTGTATGCCAAATACACAATAATAACACTCTGCATATATTTCCTCATATCATCCCTGTAAAGTATATACTGTTATTCACATTCTACAGGTGAGAAACCAAATCTCACAGAGTGCTGAAATAGGTCATCTGATTGTAAATGCCATGTATTATCAACTATGCTTTACTGCCATGTATATCATCCCAATTCTACTCTTGTTATAGAATAATAATCCAGAACAATTAGCCCACTTTAGGACAAACTTCTCTTACCAGAGCACCTGGCATTCCTTTATTCAACAAGTATTTCTGAGCAGCCACTGTGTGCTTATCCCTTTCCTCTGCTCACAGGGATAAATGTAACATACAGATTTTGCAAATTAAATTCACCCTTCTGCAAATTGAATTCACCCTTTTGCAAATTGAATGCACCCTTCTGAAAAATAAATTCACCCTTTCGCAAATTGAATTCACCCTTCTGCAAAATAAATTCGCCCTTTTGAAAACTGAATTCACCCTTTTGCAGATTAAATTCACACTTTTGCAAATTGAATTCACCCTTATGCAAATTGAATTCACCCTTTTGCAAAATAAATTCATCCTTTTGCAAATTGAATTTGCTCTTTTGCAAAATAAATTCATCCTTTTGCAAATTGAATTCGCCTTTTTGCAAATTGAATTCACCCTTTTGCAAATCAAATACTTTTATATATATATTATATTTTAAAAACATAGAACCAAGCTAACTACATAGTTAGAAATCAAAAATTTTATAATGCATACAATTTCATAATTACATATGGAGATGAAGATATGCATGAACACTGTGTGCAGATATGTATGTAATTCACTTCTACAGTATTGAAGCACATTTTAATGTAATCCACAACCGTTTCAATGCATTCCTAATGGAACTAATGTTTAATTGTGGATGTTCTGATTCTAAAACTTTTTTTAATATTTTTATTTATTTATTTTTTTTGACAGAGAGCAAGAGAGAGATACAGAGACAGAGACAGAGAGAGAACTGAACTGGTGGAGCTCCCAGTTCAGCATATGGTTCCGCACGGGCCGGGACCAGGATTTGATCCCCGGTCCCCGGCGCTACAAAGTGAGCACTTAACCCACTGAGCCATCCCGGCTTCCCCTCTAAAATTTTTTGACTAATCTTTTTTTAAGTTATGGAAGGATTTTCTTTAATTATTTGCTCAATTTTGCTTAATATCGCCGGAGTTAATTTAAGAGGCCAATTACCACCACGCTTTTTTTCTAGCAATCCACAATTTTTGTTGTATTGCTTGGTAATGGACTTTGCCGTATTTTTATTTATGCCAGCAATTTCCGCCAATTCATTGATGGTTTTACCATCATTGTAGCAGTTTATTAGGATTTTTTTTATCAAAACTTATATGGTTGTATGTATGTGGATGAGTTCGTGGAACAACAGGACGGCTTGAACTTGTGCTTGATGATTCTGGTGAGTTGATTTGCATTTGTCTTCCCGAATGTGTTTTAACTGGGCTTTCAGAACTTGATTCAGAAGATGTATTTATTGTAGCCCTTTAAAATTAAAAAGTTTTAAGTATGAAATTATTAGCATTTTGAATCTTTAATATGAATATTTACCACGGAATAACACTATTTATAATACCTGTGCCTAAGGATTACACAGTCAGACAGTCAAATGTATTCTATTCAAGCACAAGTTATGTATTGATTCTAAATATTTAAAACTATATATATATGGAAATGACCAACTGAAATCCTAGGAGCGCACTTCAGATATAATACTTCTGTTGTATAATATTATAAGATTATTTATAATGATTGAACAACATTCCCATATTAACAGAAAAAGGCAATCTTAATAAGTTTGGTTTTTTTGTTTTTTTTTTAAAAAAAAAAATTAAGTTTGGTTTTTAGGTAACGTTTCCATATCAACTCTGAGCACAGTTGACTGATGAAAACAAAAACAAGGTACTACAGGAGAACCGACATACGTTAAATTATGTATGTATGAGTTTTTGATTTTTTACTGTGTAGTTAACATTATTTAATGTTTTTTTAAATATAATATATATGTAAAAGTACTTGATTTGGAAAAGAGTGAATTTTATTTGCAAAAGGGTGAATTCAATTTGCAAAAGGGTGAACTCAATTTGCGGAAGGGTGGATTTTATTTGCAAGAGAGCAAATTCAATTTGCAAAAGGGTGAGTTCAATTTGCAAAGCCTGTATATGAGCCCCGTCCTCAAGGATGGGACAAACTCACCAAAAGTTCATGTCCTTCTGAAGCCTCTAGGGTCTCTGCCATCCAGCCTTCTCTGATGGCTTTGCCTCTTGCCTTGTTGAACTTTTCCTTTCATGTTTCAATGGATGAATTTGAAACAGCGTCAATATATGTATTAGAAAAAGAACAAGTCTCCAATTGTTTTAAATTATAGACCCATCATTCCTAATCTTCTATAATACTTTGTCCTCCAAATGGTAAACAAGAGATTCTTAAAGTAGTTTTATATGTAAGACACTAATTTAAAAATTGGAAAATAGGTTTAAAGGTGGGATTTCTTGTCTACGGTCACACAGCTGCTCATTTGGTGGGTTTAGGTTCAGATGTAAGTGACAAAAATAAAACAGAAGTTAGTTTCACTCTGGTCCACTATCCTCAGGTACCTGAGCTCCTTCAGAATCACCACTCTGTCATCCAATGATGAGATTCTTTGTCTTTATGGTATCAGATCATGACGTTCCCATCCAGTAATAAGAAGGGAGATGGCAAAAAGCAGAAGCAACAGGCACTAAAGTTAACCAATGTCACTTCTGCTTACATCTCATTGGCCAGAATTTACTAAGATGGCCACACCTAGCTCATAAGGTGACTAAGAAATGAAGTCTTTAGTCCAACATCCATCTGTCCAGCTAAAATTTCTGCTCCTAAGGAAAAAAATTTATTGAAGAACTAACCATCTCTGTTGTAGCTGGGCTAAGTACTATAGGTCTAGAGACTGCAGAGAATTTCTCCATCAAGATCAGGTAGTCTTTGGGGAGAGGATGAAGAAGATAAAGGGTAAGTAATATAGTGATAGAAGGAGAAGAGGTTTTGGATGGTGAGCACACAATAGAGTATACAAATGCATTATAAAGTTGTACACCTGAAATTTATATGTTGTTACCACAATAAATTCAATAAATAAATAAATAAATAAGAAAAAAGATCAGGTAGGTGTTAATTCCTATTTTTATAGCAAGCAGGTCCTATCTTCTTCACTGCATAAAGAAAATGCTAAATATGATTTTAGAACTTTCTGTAACATTTCATTAGCTTTCAATTCAAAAGCTAGGAACCATTTCTATGATACTTTGTATGGTCTTTGATGCTCCAAAAATATACCTAATTCTCCAATACTTCTTACTTCAAAAGATGAAGCCTAATTCCGCTTACCTTAAGTATGGGCTATGTTTAGTGAGTCACTTTTAAGAAATACATGTGGCAGAAATGACAATATGTGACATCTGAGACAGTCATAAAATGATCATTTATTCTAGAAAAAGCCAAATCCCAAGTCACAAAGTGACTCAAGAGTTCTATGGAGAGGCCTTCATGGGAAGAACTGAGGCCTCCAACCAACAGCCATGTGAATGAGCTTGGAATTGGATTCCCTAGCCCTAGTCAAGCCTTCAGATGATTGCAATCCCTGAAAATGCCTTGCCTATGACCTTTTGAAAGACACTGGGGCCAAACCGGCCATCTATATGACTCTTAAATTTTTCATTCACAGAAACTGTGAGATAAAAAATTTGTTTGCTTTCGTTTGTTTTAAATCAGGAAGTCTTGGAGTAATTTGTTACATGGCAATATAGCAATACAAGTCTCAATGTAAATCATGTTTTT
This sequence comes from Craseonycteris thonglongyai, assembly GCA_004027555.1. Classification (NCBI taxonomy): domain Eukaryota; kingdom Metazoa; phylum Chordata; class Mammalia; order Chiroptera; family Craseonycteridae; genus Craseonycteris; species Craseonycteris thonglongyai. The sequence continues at coordinate 4,275 of PVKE010015187.1, forward strand.
CTGGCTTGAGAATTAGAGAAAGTAGAAATGACCATCTTGATTCAGAAAATGTGTATTTTAAATGGCTATCCTAGCTTGTCACCTGCTTTGTAATGATTTGGAATGTGTTTAGATGGGATACCCTGGACACCACTGTGAAGAGGAAACGCCAGCGAACCATTGCTGCTAGAACACATTGCTAACATCACACCCCTGAGTGGTCCCAGGAAACAGCTGGGCCTGCTGTTGGCCAATAACCACCAGGAGAAACAGCCTAGTATCAATGAAGCCAACATTAAAATAGTGAGTTTTGGCAAACTCTCTTCAGCAACCAGGTGGATAATACCGAACAATTTCACAGAACAGATTAATTTAATTACCTGGGGAAGCACTGTGGAGCTTCATTACCTTGGTAAATCTATTACGAGCATTTATGTTAAACGTGATTCAACAGGAACAATTTCAAAGTTATTTTATGATAGAAATGAATGATTCTTAACTCCCATTCCTAAAATATCCCAAGTCAAAGTCATGGTTTATGATGCAGGTTTTTAAACTTTAATACTAAGATATCACTTCTCCCTACTATCTCAAGAAGGGCTCTTAGGAATAGAACCAGAGAAACAGGTACTTGGAATCATCTGATGGGAAGGCTTTCTAAACTACAATCTGCCTTCCTCTTGCTGCATCTCAAGAGTCTAAGATAGGGCCCCATCCTTCACTGACAATCACCACCATCATAATTCACTACTGCTAATGGAAATAGGTTTTAAAACTCCTTAGAAATTTTATGGTCAGAAAAAGTTAAAAGCCACCAGCATTTCTGAAATTAAATACTTCAATACTAGGTATTTTTATTATGGGCCAAGGGCTTCTTTTTAAAATATAGATGAGAAGACTATTCTTCCAACAGAGCACATTAAGGCTGTCATTGGAATAAGGTAACTCACGTTACCATCTTGTCCCAACCAACTGGAAGCATGGAGCTAAATTTAATGCTCATTCACATGTATTAGTTTTAGGAGACGTCATAATTTTCCTTTCTCTTTGTATGTGGATTTTTATTTTCTATTCATATTCTGACAGATTTTGCAGTTCATGTTTCTTCTTTTATCATAGAATGTCTCAATCACTTTGGGAAAGAGGTAGCATACAGATTACAAAGGAATAAAATAAAAAAGGCTGGGACATTACGCAGGTTTCCTTCTTAGCCACAACTATCAAAATACATTTTCAGAGCAAGATGCAGAGAACTACAAGAAAATTTAAACAAATGTCCCTTTAAGGAGTAAACCCGTGGAAGCAGCTATCATCAGAGAAATCCCTTGGTGGCTCTTCTAACAAAGCTTCATAACTCTCCACAAAAGACTTCCCTCTCAAGGCTCAAAGGCAGGTCAAGCCTCCAGGAGGAAGATACCTACAGATGAAAGACCCAGGGTGTAAAGCTAATTCCCAGCTAGGGAGTAGAGCTGTATGTCTGGCACTCCTACTCTTGTAGGATGATGGGGTTCATTGCATATGTTTTATTGCCTCCTCTGGAGGAATGAACTTTGAGCCATCAGCTTTCTCAGATAAGAGCTGTAAGTTTACAGTAATGTTTCCCGCTCCTTAAAACCCCTTTTGAAAAGCCTGTATAGAAAGAAAAATAAAAACGCGTCTCCAAAAGGCAAGTAGGGTGTGTCTCTGGGATTTTTAAATCAACCAGCGAAAGTAAAGAAGAGAAGAAAGAAGGTGCAGGAGAGTCTTTTTGACAAGAACATATATGACAGACCAGATGGCTGTAACCCATCAGCAGAGTAGCTAGCGCTCTTCTAGCATGAACTCCAGCCCATTACCAGCCCTTCCAGGCTGCAGCACACCGCTGTTCTTAGTGAGGAGCACACTGGGCTCACACAGAGCTTTAAAAATATCTCTCCACCCACTGAAAGTCTGATTAATCTGCCAAGTTCTCACCCATGTGTCACAGTGGTGGCAGCGATATATAGGATAGTGACATGAGGGTGCAGGGAAGACACAGAGGGTTTTGTCTAGTGGGAGGAAGATTCCGAGTATAAAAGTCAAAAGGCATGAACTATGAAGACAGGTGGCAGTTTTCATCCCAGTTTCCAACACATGCAAGATATGCTACCTTGGACTAAGTGACTTAATGTCTCCATTTTCCACATTTGCAAAGACAGGGTTAATAATAGTACCTGTGTCATAAGATTATTGAAAGGACTGGGTGACTTAATTCATGTAACACACTTCGAACACTTCCTAGCATATAGTAACCAATCAACAAACTTTAGCTGTGACGATGGTGATGATGATGGTAATGATGATGATGATGATGATGATGATGACGATGATGACGATGATGACAATGTTGAAACTTAGATGACTAGGTTGTTTTCCTGGTATACAGATCATTTCCAAAAAAAGCTATCCAACTATAAAACTAAATAAAATATGTAAAGCATCTGTTTTGAGGCACTAGACAATAGGCAGTACAAGGCTGTAATTGCAGGGAGAAGAGAAGTTCACATGGTAAGCCCCATGTTCATCCTGGCTCTCCCCCTGGGGAGAATTTACCAATGACAGTTCACATGCTAGGATAGCTAAAGGGGCCAGAATCTGTGAAGTAATGTAGCAGCAGAGAAGAAAACTATGCAAGAGAGGGCTCAGATGCCTGAGTGTGGGACTGGGCTACACATGTGCAAGTTGAGATTAAACCAGACTAACCAGGAAGCAGCTGCTATGAATTTGAGAAGAGAAAACATACTAGAATTTAAGCAGCCCTAGGAAATATCTGAAAAACCTCAGTAGTACTCCAGGCACTCAATTGAGATATTAGAAAGATCACATCCTAAGAATAAGGAACTACTTTGCACACACTCTAATGAAAACTAAAACCAAACTCTGACCAGACCACAAGGAAGACAGTTTGGAGGCTGAGTCCCTGACAAGTTAGAGCGCTTGGGACTTCCCTGGGATTTCCACAGATCTACCTTAACAAAGCATAAGCCAAACCTTTACATGGTTAAGTAAGTATCTATTAGAGAAAAAAACCAGTCCTCTTCAGAGAAAGAAAACAGAACACAGAGTCTCTATAACATAGGATTTACAATGTTTAGTGGACAGTCAAATGTTAGTAGGCACAAAAAACAAAATAATTTACCATAATATAAAGAACAAAAAAAATAGAAACCAAACCCAAGATTGCCCACAATTTAGATAGTAATTAGATTTAGTACATGAAGACTTTTAAGAGGTATTATAACTATAGGAAAATATGTCCAAATAATTTTAAATACTATTTTAATGATTTAACAGAGTATTTCATCACAGAAATGAAAATTCTAGAACTGAAAATATTGTGTGTATGTGTGTGTGTGTGTGTGTGTGTTGTAAGAAAGAAAAAGAGAGCGAGAAAAAGCAAACATTGCAATATTAACAATTAAATAAATGGTATACAGATATTTACTATATTTTCCAAAACCTCTATGAATTTGAAGAATTTTAAAAAGATTAAATAACTACTACTTATGTATATATTGATATATATATAGGACAAAAAGAAAAAGGTAGAGAGATAACGTAAGTAGAGGAATAACGTAATCAAGTGTGTAACTGAGGAGCATTCCTCCAGTGAAATGGAACTGAACTGATGCTGGGTGATATCAAGGACGAGGTACCAGGAGATCAAGGCCTAGTGGCTGCAGTTGTCTAGGAGGTAGAGAGCTGGCCAAAAACCACAGCGATGTGGTCAGAAAGAAAGGAACAGTTACGAAATCAGTGATCTGTAGGATTTTGCCAATTATATGTGGGAAGTAAGAGAGAAAGTCATCAAGATTGACTCCCAGGGGAAGCCGGGATGGCTCAGTGGGTTAAGCGCTCGCTTTGCAGCGCCGGGGACCAAGGATCGAATCCCAGCCCCAGCCCATGCGGACCCATGTGCTGAACTGGGGAGCGCCCCCAGTTTGGTTCTCACCGGGGTGAGACCCCAGCCCAGTTCCTGCTCTGCGCAGCCCAGCACCCACCTGTGGAATGAAACTAATGATGTGCAACTATGGAGATTGATCTGGTCCCTCCCCCTTCTCTCTGTAGCTGTATCTCTCTCTCTCTCTCTCTCTCTCTCTCTCTCTCTCGCTCTCTCTCAAAAACAATAAAAATTAAAAATAAAAAGATTGACTCCCAACCTATCACTGTGGCTGACTGGGTATAATGTGATCTAATTTCCTGAGAAAAAATCCAGAGGATGGGCAGTTTTGGAGATGAAAGAAATTCTGCATGGCTTGAATCTTTGGCTTTTCAGAAAATGGTGGGACATCTATAATGCCCAGGACTACAGGTATATAGCAGGTCTAAAATTCAGGGGGGGAGCAGGAATTGAAGACACAGATCTTGAGGCAATCAGCATGCAGTTGCCCATGGGGAAGACAACAGAAACCAACCCCAGGAGAAAGTAGTGCATAAGGAGTGGGCAGGAGGTAGGGGCTCATGCACATAAGGAATAGTGGAAATGACAAATAGGTGGAAAAGAGGTAGGAGGAGAACTATGCAACTACGGGGACTGTTCTGGGCCTTCCCCCTTCTCTCTGTCTCTGTCTCTGTCTGTGCCAGCTAGTGATGTGATGTCAAAGCAGTCACAAACTTCAAAACCAAAGATGTAACAAGCACTGCCAGATGCTGCTGAAAGTCCAGAATACAGAGAGGCCACTGGATCAGGCAGACAGGGGGTCACTGACAAAACTGGGCTGTGCTGAAGCAGTGACCTACACAGTCCCAGTGAAATTAGCCAGTTACTGAAAGGGGGCTCCACAATGGAAGAGTGGTGGATTGATACATGCACTCCCAAAAGGAAATGAGAGTGCCCAAAATTATATGTGCATGAGCACATCACCAGAAATACTGATTTTGAGATATGTATACATGTCAGAGCCTGAGGAGAATTTTCACTAATTGCAATGCTAATGAAACTGGAGGAGCACAACTTCCATCCACCCTGGGAACTACAGTGACACATACAGAAGGAACACTTTCACTCACCACCATTGTTTGCCCTTGCCAGGTACCCAGGCGCTACAGAGACCAGCAAATCAAGCAGTCACTACCTATTTCATAGCAATGGTTTTATATACAGGGTGTCCCCAAAAATGTAAACACACTTCAAATAATTATAAAGTCAATGTTTACTAACATACAGTTTATTTTCAAAATGTAAAAGAATCTACAGAATTAATTTCTTTTTTTTTTTTTTCTGTCAGTATCTGTTTTCAAATAGATAACCAGTCTGGCCCAAGCACTCACTGCTGACAACGCGAAGCAATGGAATTGCAAACACCAAGAATTATTTCATTCGGGGGAGGCCAGGAGAGCTTAACAGGCTGAGCACTTGCCTTGCAACCGCGAGGTCTGGGGATTGAATCCTGGCCCCCAGCCTGGGCAAGCCCATGTGCTAAACTGTGGCACAGCTGGTAGCTGTCAGAATGGCAATGAAGGTTCTCACCTCCCATGCAGGAGGCCCCCAGTTTGTTCCTGTCCCACATGGCCCCACATCCACCTGTGTGGAATGAAACCATGTCACAACTAATAATGTACAACTATGAAGACTGCTCTGGGCCCTCCCCCACCCTCACCTTCTCTCAAACAATAAAATAAATCTTAAAAAAAAAAAAAAAAAGAATCATTTCATTCAGCATTCACGCTCATTCTTGTTCAATGGCTGCCTTCAATTCATTGACTACTGCTGGTTTTGTACTATAAACTTTATATTGTACTTATCCCCATTAAAAAAAAGTCTAGTGATGTGATGTGTGGTGAACACAGAGGGTATTCTGTGTTCAGCAAACTTTACCCATTATTTCAAAGCATGAAAACCTGAAAAGGAGAGAAAATCATATGAGTTATCAGCTGTTAAAGTGTGCACACATTTTTGGGGATACTCTGTACATATAATTTATGACAAAAAACAGAACAATTTTCACAAACTATACCCAAGTTACTCCCAATAAGACAAATGGAGAGAGAATAAAACAATATGGTACCAATAAAAGAGGAAGAGGGAGCATGGTCTTCGCCATATGCTAAGACCACAGCAGCAGCAAAATGGAGGATAGTTAGATTATATCGTAATAGCAGCAAACTAGAAATAATTCAAATACCCATCGAGAACAGAAGTGATAAAAAAGTTGAGGTACAGTTATATACAATGGAACGTTACCTATTACTAGAAATGAACGAGGGGAAGCCGGGATAGCTCAGTGGGTTAAGCGCTCACTTTGCAGTCCTGGGGACCGAGGATCAAATCCCGGCCCCGGCCCGTGTGGACCCATATGCTGAACTGGGAGTGCCCCCAGTTCAGTTCTCACTGGGGTAAGACCCCCGGCCCAGTTCCTGCCCTGTGCAGCCTTGCGCCCACCCGTGGAATGAAACTCTGTGGAAAAACCAATGATGTGCAACTATGGGGACTGTTCTGGGCCTTCCCCCTTCTCTCTGTCTCTGTATCTCTCTGTCTCTGTCAAAAACAATAAAAATAAATCTTAAAAAAAAAAAGAAAGAAATGAACGAAATTCAGCTACGCTCAGAAGCATGGTTGACTCTCACAACTATAACTGAGAAGAAGCTGGACACAAAAGACTGCGATATGGCCTGACTCCACCGAGATGGAGAAGAAACACAGACACAAGTAGACAGGACAGTAATCCAGAGCAGTGGTTATCTCTGAGGATGAAGATTTGGGAAGGGCCTCAGGGAGGACTTTGGGAAGCTGGTCATACCTTATCCTAGCCTGGGTGGTCCCTTGCATGAGTATTCATGTTCAGTAATAAGTGAAGCATACATTAATACTTTTTTGCACACTCAATAGTTTGGCGGTTACCTGGAGAGGGGGGAGAAGGGGCGAGGCAGAGTTGTGGGGGGAGGTGGGAGTGGACACCAGATATATGGTGGTGGAAGGGGAGCTGATTCTGGGTGGTGGAAGGGGAGCTGATTCTGGTGATAATGCGATGCATGGGTAATGTGATGTGGACTGGTACATCTGAAAACTATCTAATTGTTACCAACCAATGTCACCCCATTAAATTTAACAATAATTTTAAAAAAAAAAGTAACAAAAAAAATACTTTTTTGTATTATATTTGGACCAAAAAGTTTTAAGAAGGGGGAGGGGGAGGGGGAGCTACTAAAATAAAATCAGACCACAAAGAAAGAGAAATTTTCATCCATAATGAAAATAGGCTTTTAAGGCAATAATAAAAAATAATAATAATTGTTTTTAATGACTACAGACAATTAAATCAATGATGTGGAATATACACGCAAGATGGAATGCAGAAAGTAGACGTTCATAAAGAGAAAAATGATGTGATATGACAAGAGAAACACCACGCAAAAACGAGTCAAGCTTTAACATAAAAATAAGAGGTATTCATAAAAAAGTAAAATAAAACAGAAATAATAACCATAAAAGATGTGACAGCAAACTAGCCTAAGTTCAGATGAAGATCTGAAACAGCAATCTAGGGAGCTGACACTGTTACTGGCGAAAATGATGTGAAATTTCTACATCCAGATATTTTACCACTGCGATGAGGAAGCTATGAGGAGAGCAGACCCTAACATCACAGCTGCAACAGAAGAGGGATGGCTGGATCATACCCTAATAGCCCCAAATGGAAACCCAAATATCCCTCCTGAATACAATGGATATAGAAATTGAGGTATATTTACACACAATGGAACACCATCTATTTATGAAAGGGAATAAACCTGATAGATGCGAATTTAGTTTAAGATTAAGATGGCATCACAAGATTATTCAATAAATAATATTGCAAATTATTTTTTAATTATAATTCATGTCTAATAAAATTTCACATAACACGCTATAAAAATGTACAATACTGCTAATTAATTTTGTATACAAGGACTGCCCAGAAAAAAAAATCTAGCCACTGTCAAGTAGATGGACAGGGCTGTTACAAGTACAGGACAGGGCTGGATACTTTCCACACAGCTCTCCTATACATAAACTCCCTGTGTAGACTGCAAACTCCTTGGCCACAGGCAACAAATATACTTACTTGATTTCCTCCTCCACCTGGAAAGCATTTGGGTAAACATTCCTGGAAGGAATGAACGAACGAATGAATTCTCAACCAATTAAATTCATCATAGCTAAATTTGTTGGGTGATTTCCAACTCCAATCTGACCAACTTAATGCAGCGTTGCCATTATTTCCTCCTGAGCTCTGTATAAAGAGAAGAAACAGAAATTTCCCAGAATGAACGGCAGTGGGAGATGACCTACATGGAGAGACGCTCTGGTCAGGCCTGTTCTCAGAGAAGACCCACCAATGCACTGGGTGCCTTTGACCCTTACACTGAAGAAAAGGGGCACTCCAGCCCTGGTGATAAACATGAGCCAGGAGGAACCACCTGTCCCTGTGGCGATCCTTAAACAGAAGGCCAAAGTGCTGCAGGGTGAGAGGGAACAGCGCATAAGGACGGTCTCCCGCCAAGGCCTGTGCCAAAGGTAGCCAGACCACAGAAGATGCTTCCGTGTCCACCAGTGTCCAACAAGGCAATGCCCCATGCAACACCATAGGATCTCTGAGGATAAAAGAGCCACCTCAGCAGCAGCACTTTAGCTTGACACGAAGCAGCCATGAGAGAACAGTAAACAGGCAAAGCCTCGGAAACCTTGGTTTCCTGAAGAACCAACATGCACTCACCTGAACTGATTCAGGCCGCCAGTTTTCAGACCCTGCCCGCCTGCTCTAAACTAAGCACATATCCACACAGCCCCACATGGAGCCCCATGAAGCTCATAAGAAAGCATGAGCAGTCATAACTCAGGGGTCAGCTTGGCAAAAAGATAAAGAAGTAGAAGGAATCTTCTGTCAAAATAAATGGCCGCTCTCCAGGCTGAGAGCCCAGATTACCCTCCTGAAGGACAAATACAACATCTTCACCAGCCAGCCTCAGGCTATAATGTCCGGCTTTATACCACCCTCCACCCCACGCCCCTTGCTCCGGGGCTTCTCAGGTAAGCCTGCCCACCTGCACTTGAGGGTTGCTGGGGTCACTCCCTGCTCATCTCACATGTTGAGAAGACATCTTTCAGCCCTTCTCAGCGGCCTAGGCCTGGGTCAAGCAGTTCATGACCTCTGATGTTTGCCCAAGAACATGGGTGGTATCTCAGCCAGGTGCCCGAGATAGGGAAAAAGACTGAGATCTAGTGGTCCTCTTAAAAATCCATGCACCCTGAAGGTGGCCCAGATTTAACAGAGAAGAAGCCATTGCTCTGAGAAGTCTTAAAGAAACCATCTCTTGATTATTCATGGCAAAGTTGGGAGATAGGAGGAAAGCAGGATATAGAAAAGTCACAGATGATTTTCAAACTTCATTTGGTAGTAATCTCAGCCTCTTCAAGAGTTGCCAGTTCCACTGCCTTCGATCAGCAGGGCCCCATTCAAAAGGCTCCTGCTAACTCCTGCCTCTGGGAAACCTACACAAACACAAGTGCAAACCCACCAAATCAATGCACCATCTGCCCTAATCGCCACAAGGACTAGACTCCTCGGGGTGTGGGCAACACCCGCACCTGTCCAGTATAGCCAGCCCAGCCTCAGCACTCTGTGCGTCACTAGAAGGGAGTCACTTCGTAGGTAATCGGGGCTCTCCTGTCAGCTTCTGTGTCCTGCATCCAATTGCTCTCTGGCCAACTGAAGGCCAGGGGGCCCAAGGGTCCTGTTCTCTCTGGCCCCCAATCTGTCCAGACCACAGTGAGCAGCTGCTGGCCTACGGGCCTGGCTTCACCGTTGTCATTTTCACTTCCTCTGACATCCCCCAGCCTCTCCTCTGGACCCAGCCCACCGGGCTCTACCACTTCGCTGCTCACTTGCTCACATAAATAAAGAAGCCTTTAGATAAGCAAGCAAACAAAATGCACAAGGGCAGCAAAAGCTATCACACGGCCCAAGCCTCCGCTTCGCTCATCTCCCAGTGGTTGTGAAGTAGGTTTGATTTCCATGGCCCAAAGCCGAATCTTCTCACCTTCCCCCTTGTGAGAAATGTGCACAGAGAAAAGGCAAAGATGTGGGCCATCTGGGGTAGCTTTGATTTCTCTACTTTAGAAAGTAAATTTAGATTTCATGTTTTAAGACATGTTACAAGGAACACAGCACTCCAAAACAATAGGAACAACCGATTCTGGTTTGGCCTCAGAAGATATTGCAAAGGCAAACATCTGGCTGAATCAAACTAATTCTTTATTCCTTCTTCCTAGGCTGACCAGACATACTGTTTTAAACAGGACAGAAAACAACGGTACTGTCCCATTGCAAAAGGTATGTATGGTCAGCCTACTGACACCTTGAATTTAGCTAGTGAGGGTAGGCTGACCATACGTACCTTTTGAAACCAGACAGTACTGTTGATTTCTGTCCCATTTAAAATGGTACAGTCTGGTCAGCCTACTCCTTCCCTACTTTGATTTTTTTTTTTTAAGCAGGAGTTGGTTTCCCAATGGGAATACAACAAGGTACTGTCTGTCCCAGGATAAATTGTCATTGTGTTCTCAGGTTTGTCCTCATCCCTAACCTTACCCTGAACACCCAGTACTAAACTGTGTTACAGAAGAACAGAGGCAATAAAAATAACTATTGTCCATTCCCACCTCAACATGGCTTCCAGATGATTCTGATCTGGACAGGATTCAATGCACCATGGCCGCATGTCAAGAGACAACCACTAGCAGCGCTTAACCCTCCCCCACAGCTGGGCTCCATTGTAAATGACAATATGGAAATACACCACCACCACTGGTGACAAATATTCCATAATTGGTAAAGTACATTTGGGGAGTTGAAGGCTGTCCACCTAGTTAGTAGCCAAGGAAACCAAAATATCCACCGTAGATTTTTTTTGTTCTCAAGCTACAAGGTCTGTCCCACACAAAGAAGTTATTCAGGCAGAATTTGTCTCTGAACTCTCTCCCATGGCACCACCAGTGGCCAGAGCCTGGCACTTTCAACTGAGATGCACAACAGCCACAAATGCCTCCCTTGGGTGGCCAAGCTCCCAGACAGGGCAGGCTCCTTACCATCCAGCTCCTCCACAGAGATATTAGCAAGCTGCTCGCTGTCACTGCCCGCAGACAGAGATCGGTTGAGGTAATTCCCCTTGTACAACAGGCCAGCAGTCACATGGTGGAAAGGCATCTTCTCCCTGTTCACAAGAGAAGGGAGGCAAGCAGAGAAAGACATCGTCATTCATTCCTCCTTTCCTTCATTAGAGGACAAGCCTGGTTTTCAGATGCCCAGTGTTATCTTTTAAATAATAACATTACTAGAGGGAAAGTCAGAAAATTCCAGAGTACCCATGACTTAAACAATTCCCAAATTATCTCTTGGCTATCCCTTCCTTCACTTTTCTTACTTCACTTAGCTCATTTAATTATACATGTGAACCATGTTGTCCTTTCAGACTGCGGGACACCATGTCATCATCAAACTTGTGTCTCCATGCAAATAAGGAACTCTCTGTTCCTCTCCTTGGTCTGTTAAACTTTTTCAGTTCTCCTAAGAAAGGACTGTGCACCCCAGAACTGGACATCTTGGCTGTGACCCCACAGAGATCCAATGTTTACTTTTCCCAGGCAAAACAGATGTTCCACTCAAAGGAGGTAGGGAACGCCGGGGTCTAAGTAAATACTCAGAGCAGTTTGCACCTTTGAGAAGCGGCCCCCATACCTGACTAGGAGAGCACACCCCCGAAGCCCCACTCATACTTGCTCTGCTGTAAAGATGAGTGATGCCTCAAGGTGTCCTAGGACAAAGCAGCTTCCTCTTGACTAACAAAATGCTCCAGACAAAGCTCCTCTGCCCAGATGGCCACCACAGGGCCTTAGAAGTTCCCACCAGGGCAAGGCAGGCCAGAGGCTCCAGGTTAGGGAAAAGGGAGGGAACAGGTATGTGGAGAATGAAAGGGCAGGCACAGAGGAGAAAGAGGAAAGGCAGTTAGAAAGATGGGCCTCTCTATAGAGGAATGAGCGTGGCTCTCCGTTGCAGTAAGTGAGCCACTGAACATGTCAGATTCCGCTTCTCCATCTGGAAAGAAGGCTAAGAGGACTGATACACTGCTGAGCAGAACTAGAGACTAGGTAGGAAACACAGGGAGTCAATTACAGGGCATGGATGTGTAATTAACAGAGCTCCCAGTAGGTAACTGCAGCACTAGAAGGGCTGATCTCCCCATCACAGGGGGCATTCAAGAGGCTAAGAGCCTCCCCGCCAGGGGGGTCTATGGGAGAGAAACGGCCCCTGAGCTCTCTTCCCACACCACTATCATTCCCCATGTAAGTCACCTGGAGAGTCCCTTCCGGCACTAAAGTTCGTGTGTGTAGGATAATCTAGAGTGACCTAAGCAACCCCTCTGAGCACTGCTGAGTAAGTATAAATTACAGGAAGACAGCCATCAGGCCAGTCTCTGAGGATGACTATTCAAGACACCCGAACCTTGCAGATTCTCACACCAAACTCAAAAACTCCACACAATGGCAATCATCCCTGCTCATGGCCAGCACCCGGGAGTAAGGGCTCCAGTCTTCCTTTCCCTGGGACAACACTGAGTGACAGGCCCAGATGGACAGCCTCCTACTCCCCCTAGTCCGGAGCACACACCAGCATGTCCCGGTTTGGCCTGAAAGTTGCTGACTTAGAGATCAACCTATGAGACTCCTAAAAGTTACAGGGCTTGACCACGACCACAAAGCCAGTGAGTAAAAGAATCTTAAGTGCTGCTTTAACTAAGCAGCCTCCGCTAAGTGCAGACATTTCTATCCGGATGTCAAATTCTCATTTCAAACTCAAGATGTCTGAAAATGAATTAATTATCTTCCTAAAAAATAGGCCACACTTCCTGATTCCTCTATTTCTATCAAAGGTACTTTTCATTCATCATAACAACTGGGACAACTCTCACAAATGCTCTTTCTGGACCTTGAAATGTAAACCAGGCACATGGCTGAGGCAAGAGTCAGCCGTCAGCCTCTAACTCCCCTAACTCTCCATGGCAAACAAAACAGACATCCACAGGCCAATCATAAATGGCAGGAGGCTAGTTACAAAGTGCACACACATCTGCCAATTATAAGGTGTATATCTTCAGTAAATTATAAGTATTAATAAAACTTCCCCCTCCCAAGTCAAATCTATCCTTATACATACTTGAAAATAGTAAACAAAAATCTTCCTCTGGAAGTACACTTCGATTACCATCTCTTCTTTCCTCCAAGTTAAATTTCAGACTAAACAGATTTAAAAGCAAGTGTCAGATGTTTGCACTGGGGACACTCTCCCTTTTCTTAAGGCCAATCTTGATTTGGGGAGCCAGGTGCCATGATCATCTGAGCAAAGACTTGATTCCCATGGTCCAGAGGATGAGAAGTCAATGCTGGCTAATGTTTCCTGTGTGCTTTTGGCTTCCTCTCAGCACTGGCCCCAGGCAACCTCACTAGAGGTTATCTGACCTTTGCTTCAGTCCTTGTAAACATGGGAAGACACCCTTACCATCTAATCTAATGTCCTTACCTGGAGGGAGCCCCACTCAGGTCAATGCCCATACTGAAGGTACTCCTTCCTATTTCATCACTCATCACTCTAGTTTCTAAGCATTTTGTAAGTATCTTCTCATTATCACCTTTCACCTAGTTGTCTGAAGTTTTGGATGTGCCACACAAATTGTTACAGCTGTAGTAACAAGGTTATTCTCCAAAAAACATGTCCAAGCCAACCCCCTTCAGCCCCAGAATAAATGTTGAATACATTACAGAGAACATTGGTAATAACTAAATCCCATTTGATATATCAACATAATTTGCTTCTGGAAAAAGCAGCTTACAAAATTAAGTGCATATTCAGTTCCTTCAGTGTCTGAACCCAAAAGCTCTATGTCTAGTAGGAAAGGAAACATGTGCAATTGAACCATCCACATAGATAAATAAAGTCACGTTCAAGAAAAGGAAGAACATTATCTCAAATGAGCTAAAAACAGCTGCTGCAATTAGTGACTAAATTTCACCCCAAGCCACCTGGGGAAACCCAAATTTAAGATTTTCTCTTCTGCGCAGGAAGGGTAACATGTAAGTTCATCAGCAAAGACAAACATGGCCCTGAACTAGTTCAGGTATTTGTATACCTGGAAACTATCTAACTGTTACTAATCAATGTCACCCCAATAAATTTAACAATAAAAAAAAAGATGGATTTTTACATGGAGGGCAATGAACAAAAATATACATATAAATATTTTCAACAGCAAATTTACTCATTGAAAAATATTATTTGGAACCCCAGATGGTTCAGCAGGTTAAGCGCTCACTTTGCAGCCCCGGGGAACAAGGATCAAATCCCAGCCCCGGCCCGTGCAGACCCATATGCTGAATTGGGGTCTGCTTCCCAGGTGGGAGGCCCCTAGCCCAGTTCCCACCCTGCGAGGCCCCCATCTGTGTCAAAAACTGATGACTTACAACTATAGAGACTGCTCTGAGCCCTTCCCCTTATCTCTCTGTCTCTATTTCTCTCTGTTTCTGTCAAAAACAGTAAAATAAATCTTTAAAAACAAAAAGAAAAATATTATTTAAGTGCCTATCATGTGAACAAATTTTCTGTGTTTTCTGTAAGGCAAGTATAATTTCATGGTTAAAATCAGGACTTTTCGTACTAAAACTGTTAGATTTCAATCCTAGCTCTGCCTTCAAAGCCTTGTAGATAAGTTACTTATTTTCTGTAAACCTCAATTTCTTCCTATGTAAACTGTGGTTTTCTTTTATTCTGAGTAGTATTTTTGTAAATATGGAATAAGGTAAGGGATGGAAAGCACCCTACTTAGCACCAGGCACATTCTCAATAAATATCATGAGTAATTATTTGCTCCTTAACAAATAATTCCTTACATGAAGCAGAATACAGGGGGAAATGAGGTATAGGTAAAGTAGCTTGAAGACAAAACATACTGGGTTTTGAAGAAGGGTCTGTGAGGACCTGGTGGAGGGTGAGTTTCAGAGAGAAGCTGGCCAGTACTTTGCACCACAGGTCGAGGGATTAGGTGTGTGAGTGACTGAGTACCAGGAGTCCTGGTGAGCAGTGAGTAATGTCAGCAGCAGCTGGCTGTATCAGAGACAGGACTTACTTGAATGGAAAGCACCAGAACTGAAGAAGTCTATTTCCTGGGCACCACACAGCCTGGTTCTATGGTCACATAATAGACCAGGTGTCAAGGAGATTAAAAACAAAAGGAGTAATTCCTATTTCTAGGGTCAAGGAACTGGTACATTTCTGGGCAGTGTAATAAACCCAAGAGCCCCCATTCACATTGACATGAGATGATGCCCTTCTATGACTATTAATTTTATGTGTTAACTTGAGTGGGCCAGAGGGTGCTCAGATATTTGGTTAAACATTATTCTGGATGTGTCTGTGAGGGTGTTTCTGGATGTGATTAACATTTGAATCCATAGACTAAGTAAAGCAAATCGCACTCCCCAATGTGGGTGGGCCTCAGCCAATCTGTTGGAGGCCTAAACAGAACAAAAAGGCAGAGGAAGGAAGAATTCATTCCCTGCCTGACTATTAAGCAGGCACGTTGGTCTTCTCCTGCCTTTGGACTCAAACTTAGGCTTAGACTGGAGCTTACACCACCATCTCTTCTGGGTCTCCAGCTTGCCAACTGCAAACTGTGGGGCTTCCCAGCCTCCATAACCACGTAAGCCAATCCCTTGTAATAAATCATGTATACCTGATGGTTATGCTTCTCTGGAGAACCCAGAATAATGCACCTTCCTTTTTTTTTTTTTTTTTTTTTCCTCTACATTACCAAAACCCCAGGCATATTGCTGTAGGCTGATACTATATTATGATGGACAAAAAATGTACCGAGCATAATTCTGCAGGGCCTTTACACAGGGGTATTCAAAGTGTGTTCTGTAGACCACTGCCACTCAGACACTGTTGGTTGCTGGTTTACAGTGAGATAAAGGCAGGAATCAAGAGACAGCTTTTTTAATTTTTATAGCATTATCCACACATTTAAGCATATGAGCAGCTGACTTGATTTTTTTATATCTCTGTTTTTCATTTTTCCTGTAATTCATTTTTACTATATTTTACAAAAAGTGTCAAGTCTGCCAAGGACTGCAACTTAAAAAAAAAAAGTCCACCCCCACAAATAATGTGAGAAGCACTGCTCTAAAGCACTTTTTAAGATCCACAGATTTCTTATAATGGACCACAGAGGGAAGGGAAGAAAGACATCTAGAGAAAGGCATTTTAATTTTTCTATCAAACTTTGTCAAAGGACTTAAGATTTTTTGGATGTCAGGATGTCTCAACAGGTTGAGCACTCGCCTTGCAACCTCAAGGTCCGGATATCGAATCCCAGCCCTGGCCCTTGCAAACCCACATACTGAACTGTGGTGTAACTAGTAACTGCTGGATGGTGGCAAAGGTTCTCGCCTCCCATGAGGGAAGCCCCCAGTTCTGTTCTGCCCCATGCAGCTCCACATCCACCTGTGTAGAATGAAACTATGTCACAAAAACTAATGACCTACAATTATGGAGACTGCTCTGGGACATCCCCCTTCTCTCTGTCTCTTTCTGTCTCTCTCTCTCTCTCTCTCTCTCACTTTCTCTCAAAATAATAAAATAAATCTTTAAAAAAAACCAAAAACTTAAAAGAGTTTTTAAAGTCTTACATGGACTTTGCAAAGGCAGAGCAAGACCTCAGCTAAAATATCAGCTTTCTGTAGAGTGCATAGAATGTGCATGGAATCTACTGCAGCCTTGACAGGGGTTCTTGTCTTCTATTTACCAGACAGACATGCAAGTGGCAACATTGACTTTGCATTCTAAAAGTTAAAGAGCCTAGCCAACCATGATAGAGCCTTTGCCAAATTGCAGCCCCGGGGACTGAGGATCGAATCCCAGCCCCAGCCCGTGAAGGCCCACATGCTGAACTGGGGTGTGCTTTCCATGCGAGAGGCCCCCAGTTTGGTTCTTACCCCCTGGTTTGGCCCCTGGCTTGTGGGGGTTTGCCTCTCAAGTGGGAGGCCCCCAGTCTAGTTCCCACCCTGGGTGGCCCCTTGCTGACCTGTGTGGAATAAAACCATGCTGAAAACTGATGACATTCAACTATGGAGACTGCTCTGGGCCCTCCCCCTTCTCTCTGTCTCTCTCTGTCTCTGTCTCTGTCAAAAACAATAAAGTAAATCTTTTTTAAAAAATTCCCCTAAGCATATCCATAAAGGCACAAAAAACTAATGATATTCCTGACAGCACCAGTGGCTGTAGAAAAAGGGATAGAAGCTTCTATTAAGTGAACACAGCAGTTAGGACTAAAATTACAATCAGTGGCATACCCACACTTTGAATTCAAAAACTAAATAATAGAATCAGATAATAATGCTGGGGTAGCTCAACAGGTTGAGTGCTTGCCTTGCAACCGCAAGGTCCTAGGATTGAATCCCGACCCCGGCTCATGTAAACCCATTTGTTGAACTACAGAACAACTTGTAATCATGGCAGCAAAGGATCTCCTATCCCATGTGGGAGGGCCCCAGTTTGGTTCCCACCCTCGGTGGCTCCACATCTACCTGTGTGGAATGAAACCATGTCACAGCTAATGATGTACAACTATAGAGACTGCTCTGGGCCCTCTGCCTTTCTCTCTGTCTCTCTCTCACCTTCTCTCAAACAATAAAATAAACCTTTTAAGTAATAATAAAAGAAAATTATAATAAAATAATATAATATAAGAAATATAATACATAAGAACTTTTTATCTAACCACATTTTTTCATTTCAGGAACTCAGGGTGACTAACTATGACACCAATCCTCTTTCAGACTATACTGGAATTGCTTTTTAAAAGTAGCCAAGATCAAATCCCCACTGTCTTTAGCACCATAACTAGGAATGGAAGGGTCTGAGGCATGGGCTCTACACATAAAGATGTGAAATTTGCTGTAGACACACTTGTCAGTGAGGACCCAAAGAACAATGACATATGGAGATCCTTGTTTTTTTTTTTCATGTATTGCTTTTGATTAACAAAGAATTGCAGAAGACCTCAGATACCCCCAAAAAAGCAAGTCTCCTCCTCAAAGTCCAAGAGTTCAGTCATGGGGCCAAGAAGATCCAGCAAAGATGCACTAGATAAATGCCAACAAGACACTGGGCCTTCAGCTAAGGACTTATAAAATGATTGTGTTCCCTTGTTAAGAACCTACAGCGGCATGCCAATTGGCAAACAGGGTTTGGGCAGAGCTCAAATCAGACAAGAATGAGTCAGCAGAAAACACCAATGTGGGGTCTGTGTACAAGTTCTACATCATTAGAGGAGGAAGCATTTTCCATGAGATATAAAGCAAATAAGAATATTGACAATAACAATATGATATGAGAAAGAAGACAACTTTTCAAAGTTTCTGGTTATGTCCCTACAAACAGGTTTAGAGAGCAAGGTGTCTATTAAGTAAGAATGCAAATTCATAAGGAAATATCAGAGTAAGGTGAGGAGACATCAAGTCAAAAAGAAAAGAAAGCTTGCTGAGAGGCAAGCTGATTTGGAAAACGTGCAAGCCTTTGCAAAGCGAAGGACAAATCCAAAAATGGTAGCAGAATGGAAATCTACACTAGTGGCAATAAAGAGTATTTCAGACCAACAGAACATTCAGCAAATAATCTAATTAATGTACCCAAGGACCACCAACCAGACTGAACACAGGCTAATATTTTGACTTATTTGTTTTACATTTTTTGAAAGAAATAGCAACACATTGAAGTCCTGTCCACCTATTCTATTCCTCCACCTCCCTCCTTCCCTCTACTGTGACAACTCTATTCTGGAGTGGAACGTACCCTTCTCATCCATGATTTTAAATTTCCCTACATTTGAATATAACTATATAAAACATATTATAGCTTTGCTATATATGTCTTTAAATTTACATAACTAATATCACATCATACAAATGCTTTTGTAACTTGCACATTTCCTCCCTATTAGATTCTACAGATATATCCAAATCCATACCATACACCTAGTTAATTTATTTTTAATTGCTCCATAGTTTTCCACTATATATATATATTGCAATTTATTTATCCATTATCCAATTAAAAGAAAAAAGTATTCTGCAATAAATATCCTCATGTGTATCTCCTTATATATATCTACAGAAACTTCGCTAACCTACATACCTAAATAAAATACAAATTTTGCCAAATTATTCTCCAAAGTAGTTTGATTGGTTATCTATTGCTACATAACAGATTACCCTTGGATTTAGTAACTTAAAACTGCAAATATTATCTCACAGGTTCTGTGGGTCAGGAGTCAGTTGTTGTTTAGCTGAGTGGTTCAGGCACAGGAGGTCTCAGGAGGCTGCATTCAAGACATTGACCAGTGCTATCATCATCAGGAGGCATGACTGGGGCTAGAAGATCCACTTCCAAGATGGTTCACTCACTTAGCTATTCACAAAATGTCCCACTTCCTGTGGGCCCCTCCATTGGGCTTGTCAAGTGTTATCACATGGCAGCTGGCTTCAGGGAGGAACTTTTACATTTTCTGATGTCTCAGAAATCACACACTATCACTTTCATCTCATTCTACTCATTACAAGCAAGTTGCCAAATACAGTCCACACTCATGGGAGGAATTAACCCCCACCTTATGAAAGATGGAGTATCAAAGAATTTGTGGATGTATTTTAAAACCATCATAGTGGTTGTGGCAATTTACAGACCTACCATAAGTCTGACAGCATATCTATTTCCCCCATAGTCTTGTCAACACTTGGTATAATACTATCAACACTGTTTCATTTTTCTCAATCAGATCTCCTTGATTGCTACTTTAGGCACATAGTTTGGGGCCATTCTGAGCTCCTCTTCCATACATTTACTTTTCATCTTTATCTATTTGGTTGTTTTTCATCTTTGGATTGCTTGTTCTTTCATGTCTAATATTTCAATTCAACCTTTCTTTTAACCCACTCCCCCACCCCCAAATCAGTCATCACTGTTGTTGTTGATGCTGAGGAGGAGGAGGAGGATGTTGCTGTTGTTACATCTTATAACCAATGTTTATCTACATTATTCCACAAGTTTACCGATTTCTCTGTTCACTGCTGCCTTCTGGGTTCAGTGCTCTTCTTAAGGAGAAAAATTCAGTAATTCTTTTTTTTTTTTAAGATTTACTTTATTGTGTTTGACAGAGAGAGACAGACAAAGAGAGACAGAGAGAAGGGGGAGGCCCAGAGCAGTCTCCATAGTTGTATGTCAACAGTTTTCAACATAGATTCATTCTACACAGGTGGGCGGGGGTGCGCAGGGAAGGAACCGTACCAGAAGCCTCCTACCTGGGAGCCATGCCCCCATGAGCTGGAAGCTGAACCCAGGAGATCTCCCAAATGGAAGGCTCACCCCAGCGAGAACCAAACTGGGGCCACAACCCAGTTCAGCATATGGGTTCACATGGGCTGAGGTGGGGATTCAATCCTCAGACCCCGGGGCTGGGAAGTAAACGCTTAACCCACTGAGCCATCCCAGCATTCCAGAATTCAGCAATTCTTTTATTGCGGAATTGTAAGTAGAACTTTAAGTCTTTGTCTTTAAAAAGTCTTTATTTCAATTTCATTTGAATTATAGTTCAACTTGGTAAGAGAATTTAAAAGTGTCATTTCCTTAGTACTCTGAAGATATTTTATTGAGAAGCCTACCGGTTGTTCACTTAATACTCAATCTGAACAATCCTAAAACTATATTTTCAGATATATGCTCTCTCCAAATCTCTATAGTCTCTCTTTTGTAAACTCTTATTAGGTGTATGTTAGACCTCTTCGTTCAAGGTAGATACTCTTGATTGGTTCATTCCATATCCATTTATACTCCATCAACTGAAGAAACTGAAGAGCTAATAACTGCACTTTCCAGACTCTCTTGCTACTAAAGTTCTAAATGAGGATTAGCTCCCATATTCAAAATCACTTGCACAAGTTTGAAATGTAGAAGTGAGATGAAAGCAGT
This sequence comes from Craseonycteris thonglongyai, assembly GCA_004027555.1. NCBI lineage: Eukaryota > Metazoa > Chordata > Mammalia > Chiroptera > Craseonycteridae > Craseonycteris > Craseonycteris thonglongyai. Next base: position 25,325 of record PVKE010015187.1, read on the forward strand.
GGTCCTGGTAAATGTTACCAACTGGATTTCAAAAAAACTCATGATTTGTAACATTTGCCCCTTTCTACGGTGTAAATACTCCTAAATGGCCAATTCTAAGCTACCAACATGATGTCAGTTAACACAGACCTGGGCAGAGATGTGCCACAGAACGCCAGGACTCCGTTACACAGTGTTTCCACCATACACTGCATAGGCTATATTAACCACAAAAGAATAAAACGTAGTCAAATAATGAGGAAGTGATCGTTTTTAGTATGTATTACCTATGTTTTTAATGTAATTTATTTCATTGTAAGTTTATACTTTATTTAAGGATGTACATTTATATTTCATTTATCATTTATTTAAGGATGACTATGTTCACTAACCAATCATAAAATTCCTGAAAACTTAACAACTGGCTTTCACATGCTGGTATGAGCTGACTCCAGCATGCCACTGGATGAAGGCCCTTCTTCTGAACGGTTTTGGCTTTTTCTACAGAAAAGAAAAGTCATGGAAACATGGCATTTTCCTGTAGCAATGTTCCACTGACCGCTCTCCAGCTTCTTGGCTTTGAAGAAGCAGTCATGGTAATCACAGCAAGACTAGCAATGACTTCTGAACCTTTAGATCACAACTTCAACGGTGTACTCCCCAGCTTTGCAGAGGTCAGGAGAAAGTTGTAGGACCAGCAAGTGTACTCCGGAGGCTGTCTCAGTGGTAGTAACTCTTAGAGGGTTAATTCTGCACTATTCTGGGAGCCACTCTGGAGGCCCAGCTAAAATTCACTCCTTCAGCCCTTCAACAATTTGTAAGCATTAAATTCCCTGTATTAAATCCATTACTGCTTAAAATACACAGAGTGGTTACTGGTCCTTGAACTAAACTGATACATTATTATATCTTCCAAATTTCTTTTTATTTTTATCTCTCTCTCTTTTGTGTGTGTGTGTGTGTGTGTGTGTATGTGTGTGTGTGTGTATATATATATATATATATCTTATATATCTTATATATCTTATATATGACATATCTATAGATATAGATATATCTTATAACCAATTTCTTCAAAAGTATTTTTAAGTTCACAAATGCCTTTTTAGTTACAACTTAACTCATGGCTTAATCTATTTACTGAATTTTCCATCTAAATGACTTTTCCATTTCCAGCAGTTCAATTTGGTTCTCTTATAAATCCACCTCTTATTTTTCATTGAGTATGAATCTTGCATTATAATTTTTATTCTTTTATCTTTCCATGTTTTCTTTCAGAGTGTCATTCTATTATCTCAGTTTCTTAAGGCACTAATCCTCCTTCATGAGCTTCTTTCACTTCTGCTGTTGGTCCAGTGTTGGCTGGTGTGCTCTGTCGCTCTTTGTGCACAGGAATCTGGCAGCATCATGAGCAAGTGCTGCTCTTCCCTGTGGAGCTGCACATGCTGGGCAGCCATAGCCATGGAACAGGTGTCCCAGGTGTTTCAGCAGGTGAGGACCAGTGTGCACATTCACCTTTGGCTTGGACGGCCTGTACCACGTGGGCAGTACAAATTTGAACTACATGTCCCTGAGGCACAGGTGTGGGGTTCTGATTCATCACTGGGGCTGTTTTCTTTAGTAGCGCTGCTCTGAACAGAAATCAACCTCTCTGCCATGTTTTTAAGAAGTGGGATGACTGTGTGAAGTCCCCTTTATAGGAGGTAGAGCCAAACTGGGGTCTGGTTCCCGCTTCCTGCTCACTGTAGGTCCAAGACTACACCTTTCATCTTGGCCTGGACATTACAACTCCCAACTATTCGAGCCTTTCGGGTTTTCCTACTGTGCAGTGGCATCTGCCGCTACACTGCCTCTCTGGGTTCTGTGTTGCCTCTTCCTTCCTTTCACACTAAGTTATTTTACTAGTTAGAGTAGAATGTAGTCAGGAAAACAAAGCCATGTCAGGTAGTTCAATAAAAGGATTTAAAACAGTGAGCTATCTACTGAGCTGTTAGAAGGGCTGAAAAGCCCAATACATATAGATAGCAAAATTAGCAATAGCAGAAAATTGTCCCCACACCTAGTCTGGAGGGACATATGGAGAAGGCAGAATTTCCAAAACCTCAACGTTGGGCTTCCCAGAAGAGCTAGAACCATGGTATGGGCTGCCCAACAGGAACAGGACCATGGGAGGAGGATCTCCGATCTGCCAAGTAGGAACTGAGATAGGCACTGCTGGAAACATCAGTCCAAGGCAGACAGGGCTGGGGACCTCTACTTCTCTCCGACCTCCTCGTCTCCTGCTGGCACCTCGCTTTGCCCAGGGAATCTGGAAATGTAGCCTGCAAGGATGAGTCCCTACAATGCAGAGTGGCGCAGGGAAGGGAGAAGCATAAATACGTAAGTAAATAGGCAAATGACTGGCCGAGGTGCATTTGATTATCTTTTTATCCAGCATTTGTGCTTATAGCACGAAAACAATTCACATGAGCTTAGTGACCACACTGACAGAGCTAAATAACCTGGTAACATTTCTGAATTTCAAAGATGAGGAAAAATCCTGTGAGCATCCAGGTAGGAAATACAGGTTACCCACAAAGACACAAACAAAATGGTCTCTGCTTCCTTCAGAACAGCAAGCAGCCAACTGCTGCTGCCTTTAGAGGGTCCTTTAAAATAAAATGAGTGGAGAAAATTATGAATTAAATTATGAGAAAAGACATTAAGACCAAGGTCAAAGAAATGAAACTTCTGACTTCAAAACAGTTCCAAATAAAAGGCATTGAACTATAATGAAGGTCATTTATGTTTAAAAATGTTCAACTACAAAATGACAATATATTAGTCACAAACCCCTATGTATCATAATATCATATTATAAAGTAAAGCAATTTAAATAAAAAATGGGCAAACATTAGTGATAATAAAAAAATAATGAAAACTTTAAAGACAAAAAATAAAAATAAGATATAAATAATGTAGACATTTTCCTGTGAAGGTTGATTTAGTGTATATGTGTGTCTGTGTGTGTGTGTGTGTGTGTGTGTGTGTGTGTGTGTGTGTGTGTGTGTGCGCGCGCGTGCTGCCCAGAGGTCACTTTTCAAATGCCTGTAAAACATTCACAAAACTTTATGAAATATAAGACCATGAAGCAAATTTAAAAAGGGTAATAGAAAGCACAACTGAATATAAGTAGAAATAATTTAAAAACTCAGTATTTTTAAAAAGTTAAAATTGACTTTTTTTCAGCTTTTTTACATTTGACATAAAATATTATGTACATTTGAGATGTAAACGTGTTGACCTGATACACTGATACGTGATACACTCTGATGCAGTTATGTATTGCAAAATGATTACCATTTCAGCATTAACTAAAACCTCTATCACACCTTTTTTTTTTTTTTTTGATGAGAAAGTTTAATATCTACTCTCTTAGCAACTTTCAAGCACATGATACAATGTTGTTAACTACCGTATACTCACCATGCTGTATATTAGATCCCCAGAACTTATTAATACTGAAAAATGTAATATACTCTATTAAATACTTCCTAGATCAAAGTTTAAATTAAAATTATAAGCTATCTTTAAAATAAAAAAAAAAACAGAAATACATAAAAAATTATATGAGGTGTAGCAAAGTAGTATTCAGAGAAAATGTGAGGTACTTAACATGTCAAAGAATGAATCTGAACTGTGATCCATCACCATATACCAAAATTACCTCAAAATGGATTACAGACCTCCAATAAGGCCCAAAACCATAAATTGTGTAGAAGAGAACATCAGTACTAAACTTACAGACCTTGGGTTCAGGGAGGACTTTATGAATCTGACCTCAAAGACAAGGGAAGTAAAAGCAAAGATAAATGAATGGGACTTTGTCAAACTAAAAAGCTTTTATACTGCAAAGGAAACAGTCAACAAAGCAAAGAGGCAACCAACCGAATGGGAGAAAATATTTTCAAACAATGCCTCAGATAAGGGGCTAATATCTAAAATATATTAAAAACTCATACAACTCAACAATGAAAAATAAGCAATGCAATTAAAAAAATGAGCAGGGGTCCTAAACAAACACTTCACCCACAAAGACATACAAATGGCCAACAGATACATGAAAAAATGCTCAACTTCACTAGCTATTAGGGAAATACAAATCAAAACCACAATGAGATACCACCTCACACCTGCTAGAATGGCTATAATCAACAAGACAAGGAATAACAAGTGCTAGAGAAGCTGTGGACAAAAAGGAACCCTCATACACTGCTGGTGGGGATGCAAATTGTACAAACCACTATGGAAGGCTGTATGAAGATTCCTCAGAAATTTGGAAATGGAGCCACCATATGACCCAGCCATCCCCCTTCTGGGCATCTATCTAAAACACTTGAAAACTTTAGTCCATAAAAACATATGCACCCCAATGTTCATGGCAGCACTGTTCACAGTAGCCAAGATATGGAAGCAACCAAAGTGGCCCTTGATAGATGACTGGATAAAAAAAGCTGTGTTACATTTACACAATGGGATATTATTCAGCTACAGGAAAAGATGAAATACTGCCACTTGTGACAACACAGATGGAACATGAGATTCTCAGGCTAAGCGAAATAAGCCAGACAGAAAAAGCTAAGAACCACATGACTTCACTCATCTGTGAAATATAACACTGAAAGCAACAAAGAAACAAAACCTCAGGGCCACAGTCAATAGTTTAGTGGTTACCTGAGGGTAAGGAGGGAGGAGGCTGGGAGAGGAGGAAGGGGAAGTTAAATATATGGTGATGGAAAGAGTTGTATACCTGGAACCTATGTGAATATTACTGACCAATGTAACCCTAATAAATTTAACAGTAAAAAAATGTGAGGTATTTAAATGCTCTCATTATTTATTTTAAAGATTTATTTTATTATTTTAACAGAGAGAGAGAGAGAGAGAGAGAGAGAGAGAGAGAGAGAGAGAGAGAGAGAGAGGAGGGCCCAGAGCAGTCTCCACAGTTGTAGGTCATCAGTTTTCAACAGAGCTTTATCCCACATAGGTGGGTGCAAAGATGTGCAGGGCGAGAACTGGGCTGGGGGGCCCCTGCATGGGAGGCACACCCCCTCGAGCCAAGGGCTGAACTGGGGGCAAGAACCGAACTAGGGGCCTCCTGCATGGGAAGCACACCCTAGTTCAGCACATGGTTCCATACAGGCCAGGGCCAGGACTCAATCCTCATGCCCTGGGGCTGCAAGGCGAGCACTCAGCCTGCTGAACCATCCCAACTTCCCCCTCTCATTATTTTAAAGAGAAAAATAAAATACTAATAGGTGTGCAATACTAACTTCTTAGAAAAACAACCAAACAAATAATGGGGAAGCCAGAATGGCTCAGCAGGTTAAGCACTCACTTTGCAGCCAGGGGGTTCAGGGATCAAATCCTGGCCCTGACCCATGCAGACCCATATGCTGAAGTGGGGTCTGGCCCCTAATTCTGTTCTCATCAAGGCAAGCTTCCCATGCTGGAGGCCCCCAGCTCAGTTCCCACCCTACACAGTCCCCACCAACCAGTATGGAATGAAACCATGTCAAAAACTGATGACGTACAACTGTGGAGACTGCTCTGGGTCCTCTCCCTCTGTCTCTCTCTGTCTCTGTCTCTCTCTCGCTCTATCAAAACAATAAAATAAATCTTTTTTAAAAAAGAAAGAAAATAATGAGAGATGAATTAGAAAACAGATAAATTTAAAAAGCTGGTTCTCTGAAACAAAAGCAAAAAACTAGAGAAGTTTCTGACAAGTTTATTAAAACAAATTGAGAAAGCAAAAAATAGATAACATTCTGGAGTATGGTAATTCTATGTGCAACTATAGATAATCAATTTACAGCTATTTAAATGAATGATGCTTCTCTCAATATATAGAAATTGGATTTTTGTTGGAAACAATATGATTTAATATTATTCATGCTTATTAAAAATCTTCACATAACACTTTGTTACACAGTGATTTCAAGATCTGGTTTTATGTTTAGTGTATTTCCATACTTGATTTTAACATCTGCCATAACCAAAAATACACCTCAGAAACAGACAGATCCAAATGGAAGAAAAATGTCATTGGCACTATTTACTAAATCACAATATTCATTCTCAATTCTACTCCACAAGCATGCCAAGATTTTTACTGATACTTGGCTGGTAAAGTTTTATCTTCCCTAATGTTAATGGATGATTTTTCAAACTGATTGAAAGCAGTGGCATTTTCATATTTTTAACAAATGGGTCTAAAATACAATATCTTGATCAATTCACTTGAAAAATTCTTAAACAGTTGGAAAAAATCTGTTTCCAGAATTTGTTTTTGTTTTGTTTTTGTTTGTTTTGTTTTGGGTTCAGGATAACATTTTATTTAAATGAAGTTTTTTCCCCAACAGTGTGTTTATCTTATATATCTACAAAACCCTTAAATTTCAAATTTTTTGTAAGATGAAAAGATGTTTTTTAAAACTTATTCTTGGATAACGATCGCCTACTATACAATTGAAAGTTGATAGCTATTACCCCTCAGCATTTTGAAGATATTATTCCATGAATTTTGTCCATTACTGCTGTCAGGACGTCTGTTCTCAGTCTATTGCCATGTCTTTGTACCCATTCACTCCTTTCATTCTGGCTGTCATTGAGAAATTCTCATCTTTGAATACTGATGTGTTTAGGTATAGATTTTCTTATTTTCTAGTTTGTTTGTTAAATTTATAAGGCTTTCATTGGCCAGTAAAAGTTATACAGGTTCCAGGTGTACAATTCTTTCCAGAATTTTTTAACTGCACAGATTTGGGTTTATTGATGGCACACTCCTCACATCATTTTTTTAAGCAACAAAATTATGTGATGGTTGAAACATCTCAGAAAAACATCCATGATCAAAAATGCTCTTTCCATCAAGTGTCCTCTTAAAAGCAGTTATCTCCTCAGTCTTTGTCAACATGGCAGAAAACACCTTGCCATCTGAGGAAAGATCAGCAAATGTGGATCATTTACCTGGCTTTGACAGGAAGCGTGTGACTCTTTCTTATGTCTGATGAGTCTTTCAAGAACTTTGGACTCTTCAAGATGACGGCATGAGAGGAGAACGCCGATAACTGCCTGGGAAGGGCTTTGTGAACAGAGGGGAATCCACAGGGAAAACTCTTAGAAGAAACCTCAACTAAGAGAACCACACAACGCAGAACAACACACAAAGGTTAGAGAAAAAAGGGGAGAGCGGGAGAGGGAAAGGGAAGCAGCGGTTCGGGGACAGAGACTCGGAGCGCGGCCCGGGGCTGGCACAAACAAAGGGGGGTTGGGGGACTACGGTCAAAGTGGAGCTGGATCGAGGGCGGGCCGGAAGCCGAGACCTAGGGAGCGTGGAAGCCCCACAAGACTGTGCACAATTTAACATCTGATCTCAAGGGACAGCACACAGTGCCCTAATCAGATCACGGAGCCTAAAGTGGAACAGGGACTGTGGAGCAGGGCGGCTGCACTTCCCGGCGGGCGGGGTGAGAGCAGGGCACCAGCCCACAGCAGCTCAGCACCCCTGATTTACGGAGGAGATTGACTGTGAGGGAGCGCCTTCTGAGGACAGGGCTCCTGGAGTAAGGGCTGGGGCTTGAGTGGGCAGAGCAGCATTGGACGTGCTTGGAGTGAATCCGGCGGTCTCAACAGAGCCGGGAGCGGAGAGCGGCTGCCACCTGAGCTACCGCCTATGCGCACAGGGCTTTCGGCGCCCCGCCCACCGGGCCTCCGCAGCGCCGCTACCAGCGCGCAGTTGGGCTTTTGGTGCCCCGCTCACCAGGCCGCTATGGCGGCTCTACCTGCGCGGAAGTGCGCGGCTGGGCTCTCGGTGCCCCGCCCACTGGGCCGCTGCGCATCACTGCGTGTGCGCACGGGGCTTTCGGTGCCCCGACCACCGGGCCGCCCCGCAGCACTGCTGCCTGCTCACCGGTGCGCTACAGGGCTTTCGGCGCCCTGCCCACCAGGACGCGGCAGTGCTGCTGCCTGCTCGCAAGTACGCAGCTGGGCTTTTGGCGTCCCGCCCACCGGGCCTCTAGGGCGTGGTGGACCGCACACGCAACTGGGCTGCCTGCCGGGTCTCCGCAGTGTCATTGCCTGTGCGCGGGACTGGGAGGCCAACCAGGGCCTCTGACAAGCCCCAGCCCATCCAAGTGCTGCCCTGCGGGCGTGGCTTATAGATACGATTGAAGGAGGGGCAGTCAGGAGGAGGAAAGACCAGAGCTCCTGCGCCCCACCCACACTGAACCACCAGCCCCCCTGCTGAAAGAGGAATCTGCTATTGTGTCTCAGGCCCGCCCTAGCTCCTACTCACATGGCCGCACCCCTGGCCACACCTTTACTACCCTGCTATCTCACAGCTAAGACAGCAACCTGAAGTGCCCCAGGACACAGAAGCTGTCTGCTTCCCCCAACCCTCTCCCAAAATCTCCTTCTCCCACAACTGAGTCCAAAAGAAAAAATAAAGAGAAGCCCATCTGATAGGCAAACCCCCAGAGGGAAAACAGACTCATGCGTAAA
>PVKE010015188.1:0-33839 GCA_004027555.1 Craseonycteris thonglongyai
TGTCCTACTTGGTCTCTACCAAAGTCTTAAGTTTGACATAGGTGACCTGTCAAAACTCTATATTTCATCTACTTTGCAGCCCTGTCATCCTTATGATAGATCCTGGGCCTAGTTTCCAGCATAGTATTCTCTATGAGTACAGAAAAAAGTCCCTCTCAAATCAGTTACAGAGGCCCTCTGTCTGGCCCTCACAGTGTGTCTTAGATTGACTTTCAGGGACCCTGCATCTATCCTTTTCTTTTTCAAGGGCTCTAAAGCTGCCAAAATATCAAAATCCTTACCATTATCCATACCCCTGTGTCAGCCAAGTGCAGCACCCACATACTTTGCCTTTCACACACAACTCACACCAAATAATCACAGTTGAAAGCTTTGGTCATTGTGATACTACTACATGCTAGAGGTCACAGTCAGCTCCCTTACAACCAGCAGTCCTCGTGGCCTTCAGAGATAAGTAATCCAACTATAAAACCCCATGCAAGTACCTACTTCTACTTCTGTTCCTTAGAAATCAGAGTTTGAGACAAAGATTACAGGCCAATAATTTTGGAGCAAGTACAGGAAAGGAAGAACAAAGGTAAAGGAGAAATGAGGCAGAAGGGAAAACAAGTATAAGGAGATACTTTAACTGACCAAACTTAAGAAATCACAGTTGGCTGAAAGGGACATTTCTGCAGAGGCCAGACGGAAGAATTTTATCTCCCATCGTCTCCCTATATCTCAGCATTCATTGGTCAGTGTCTGTTAGACAGCATGACTATCCCCCTCTATGAAAATTCCAGGCTGTTATCTGGCCCCTCTTAGGCGGCTACTGAAGAAGCCTGAGGCTCTGCAGATCTAGATAGTTAGACTTTGCCAGAACTTGCTCTGGCTCCCTACTCCAAAGGTTCTAGAAAGTCTGCCCCAAAGCAATGGGGAGAGAACTAAGATGACCAATGCTGTCAAACAGGAGGTTATGATGAAAACAGCCAGGGCTTCACATCCATAAGAATGGCAAGAACAGCTACTGTGGCCACCTAAAAAGAAAGTAGGGCAAGCACCTGAGATCTGAGGGGTTGGTGAAGACAAATGAATCTGAGGACAGATATAAACCGGAGCCAGTACAACTGTATGCCAATATACACTAAAATTTAGACAAAAATATTTTTATAATGCTCAAAAATATACTGCTTAGGGATACACATGCATATGGTACAATTATTTTTTTAAATAAGTGAATAATAAAGATAAAACTCAGGTTAGCATTTGTTCAGACGGGAAAGAAAGAAGCAAGATGTGATTGCATAGGCAGCTCAAAAGGTGTTGGTCTTACTTTGTTTCATAACCTGACAAGTAAATGTAAATGTAAATGTAAAAGTAAGATCATCCACTTTATTATTCCTTAAAATGTACACGTTAAATACCCTTTAATATGGAAGAAAAAAAAAAAAAAGTGTGTCATTTAGAAGCCTGTACTTTTTTAAAGCAAGAAATGAGCAGGAATCAGACAACTGCATTTATGTAGTTCTGCTATATTATGAGGGAATTACACAAAGCACAAACCAACATAAATCTTATTTGCAATATCAAATATATATTTGGATTAGATATTTTTTCCTAAGGTCAGTTCTGCTTTTGACTTCAAAGATTTTGTGTGAATTAATGGTTTTCTCCTAAATCATTCCTATTATTACAAATTAAAACTTAGAACCACCCCACAGAAAAAATGATTGGAGTTAATTTGTATCGTTTAATAAATTTTATGAAATTATATAGCAAAGGTAATGGTCAGTATTTGTAAGTAGTAAAAATTCATACTTTTCTTTTTCTTTTTTAAATAAAAATAACATGAAGCACCTTCCCACTTATTCAAAACTACTGTTTTGTTTTGGTCCTTCACATTTTGCTTTTTTTTTCTGAGCCGAATGGAGACTTCATGGATATAACTGAAATATTTATTAACACACCTAAAAGTATGAGTAAAATTAAATAAATACCCTGCTGGTAGGATTATAAATTAGAATGACTTCACTAATAATGTTATATATAATGTTATATATAATTGATGTTATATGTAAAAGCTTTCATATAAATAGTTAAAGATCTATTCATAAAAATGTCTATTGCAGCATTATTTATGATGAAAATAAGAAACATAAACAAATGAGTATCTTCAAGTTACTAATTAAAATACTTCAAGTATATTTAATGACATGAAAAAACATTCATAATTTCAAGCAAAAATGAAACAAAATACAAAATTAAGGAGGTATCTTCCTGGCTTTTTTCCCACAGTATCCTTACTAAGTAGGTCCTCTTATTATCCCCATTCTAGAGATGAGAACACTGAGTGGCAGAGCCAAGATATACAAACCCTGGCACCTGCCTCCAAATTCCAATGTAGAACATCTATACTGGCTTCAGTCAAAACACAGAAGACAAAGTTTTTCCTACATTTATATCTCAGATTGTATTTTTAAAACAAACACAACAAATGACACCTTTTTTAAAATCCTAAGGTTCCTCACATATTCTCAAATTTCCACAATAACCAGGAAATAAACATTAGAACCATACAAAATAAGGAAGTCAATCAACAATGACCAAGCATCTTCTGGGTGTTATATCCATACTACGAAAAATGTGGAAAAACAGAGAAACAGAAGACAGTTTTTGCTATTCAATACAGTTAAAATGATGATGCTAAATACATTAACAATTCAGGAAACTAATAATTACAAATTATGACAGTGCAGAGCACATAAGAATGGAAGAGGTTGCAGGCAGAGAAAAGGAAGACATGAGTCCAGTGAAATAGGAGTAACAGAATATCTTCTGAAAGATAAATCAGACCTCAAAAGAAGAGAAAAGTACAATTAAAATGAATAGTATCCATATGAGGAATTCATAAATAAATTGGCACATGTTGGGCAGAAAGGTAATCAGATTATGTTTTTCATTTTAAATCCAACTTAACAGAAAAAAGAAAAAAAAAAAAGAGGGTCCATATGAAGGAGCTATTTGACTTACTGTTTCGCATTCTTTCTCATTTCTAATTCAAGAGTTTTTGTATCCTTAACCTTAATCCATTCACTATAGTCAAGAACACTTTCACCATTTAAGAACTTCCATTTTTTTCTTTATCTTGTTTCCCTTATCTCATAAAAGTAAACAATTCATGTAAAACAAGCAACTCCATAGTTTTCTGTTAAGGTTTCTTGCTTTATATTAACAGAAAATGATCCAGAATGAATTTTTAGAGGCACCAATGATGTGTTTTCCCAATTCTATTTTACTTAGCTTGATAAGAACAATTTTCCTGTTAACTTAAGAGTCTTTCAACACATACTGACATTTGATAAGGAAAGGTTGCACTGAAGCATGCTGGGATTAAAAATTTGTTATGGATAATCTAGAAAATGCCACTGAAATCTTTCCACCTAAAAAGAGTTGACTGCTGAATGAAAAAACAGATCTTAAAAGGAAATCACTAATCAACTTGAAAATAATACTATTTCAAGAGTCAAGGACATTTTAAAGGGATCTGAACATTAAATCAATCCTCAAACAATATGAATTTAAAAATATATAGTATATATTTTAGGAAAACATACAGTGAGCATTAATTTCTCATACAGAGAACCAGTTTAACTATACAATATTTCAACTTATAAGAGTTCAGTCTGTGCTTTTACATTAAAAAGGGTTTTAAAACCATGAACCATATGAGTTCACTCATTATGTGAACTATAAAACTAAAAGCAACAAAGAAACAAAAACTCATGGACACAGTCAATAGTTTAGTGATTCCTTGGGGGAAGGGTGTGGGAGAGGAGGCGGGAGGTGGGTGTGGAGCCAAATACATAGTGATAGAAAGAGAACAGACCGGGTGGTGAGCACATAAAGCAACACACAGACAATGTACTGTAGAACTGCACATCCAGAGCCTATGTAATTTTTACTAACCAATGTCACCTCAGTAAATTCAACACATTTTTTTAAAAAGGGTTTTAAAATAGAATACTTAGAATGGGAAGTCACAGAAACAAAAGTCACCAATAAGGCATACCCAAACTCTTATTGACTAATGAAAAGTCACAGTCACAAAAACTAAGTTATGTTGCTGGCATGCTCTAAATATTTTATCTACAATAAAATTAGCCATTATAATCCAATGCAATCAAACATAAAACTGAATCTGACTCCTGAACAAAAACTTTTTCAACAACTGCCTTAAAGTTATTAGAAAATAATTCCCAAAAAGTACAGTATTGATTTAATCAGAATTACTTCCTACTAACCAAAATTATTTGCGACCCCCTCCTCCCCAACCAGGTAAAACGTTTATTTATAAAAGCATGTAAAATGGTACACAGTATAATTATATGAATTTTAAATATCAATCTCTCATGTAAAGAATTCTAAAATCTCAGAGGTAATAAGGTTTGAAAAGGACTACATTTACGAATGATTTCTGTTGTCTCTGAAATTCCAAAATTCACCTGAGGGGGAAAAAAAAAAAGTACAAACATGAAACAGTTACGGTGCCTTGCTCTCAAGAAACCAGAGCTACACTACAATTCTTAACTATGATAAGATTTGCCAATTTGGGTTTCAGGATCATAGCATTTCAGAGCCAGAAAGACCTTAGAGAGATCAGCAATCCCTTATTTAAGTGATCAGTCTGAGGTTCCAAAACTAATTATGGCCTTTCCTGCCTCCCAATCATGTGCTGTTTTCAGCATATTACTTGCCTCCCTCCCTTGACAGAGAGAACAGATGTAAAATGCTAAAATAAGAATAATAAATGTATTGAAACATATTACCAAATCCCATTCATTCATTACTGTGATGAGAAATTGCAAAACAAGAATTATTTGACCTGAGAAATGAGAACACAAAGAAGATCTGAATTATATAAGATTATGAAAGTTAAAGTAAAAAATAATCAACTAGTCCTTCCTTATTATATGGTTTCATAATAAAATTATGAAGGGTCATTCAGTGATTTAAATGGCAGGTAAAATTAGAACAAATAAAAGGAAATACCCTTGACATGCATAACAAGCCTCCATCCAGTATAGGTTGCTGAACAGAGGTCGCATCGTTAAATCCAGTAACATGATTTTAAAATAATCTGGATCATTAGTGAAACAAATACCTGATTATTTATGGTCAACATAAATACAATTTTCCATAATGGAAAAATTGTATTTTGGAATATAAGAAGTCACCAAGGAAGCTTTCCATTTGCTACAAATTATACTATAGCTTAGTGTGTTCCTGTGATATTTATATTCCTTTGGAAAATTAGGTGGTGATTACTGAACTAGAAAAAAATGTTGATTTAAGATGTATGTACTATGTTAATACTAAGTTTTCTGAGTTTACCATTTCATTTTTAATGCCTGAATTTATTTCAAAATTTTGCTTTCCCTATAGCACTGTGGTTCCATGTAAATACATGTTTAATCTGGTTATTTTGGAAACTAAAGATTTCTTTTTTAATTTAATAAGTTTGCCTCAGCTAAACTCCATGGCCAAGCAAGAGACCCCATTGCATTTTGATCCAACCAGAAAAAAATAATAACAACAACAACAATAACAAAAAGTATTATGAGATGTCAGGATAGCTCAACAGGTTGAGCACTTGCCTTGCAACCGCGAGGTCCCAGGGATCAAATCCCGGCCCCGGGTCCATGTAAACCCATATGCTGAACTGCAGCGCAACTGGTAACCACCAGGATCGCAGCAAAGGTTCTCACCTCCCATGAGGGAGGCCCCCAGTTTGGTTCCTGCCCTGCGTGGCTCAACATCCACCTGTGTGGAATGAAACTGTCTTAACTAATGATGTACAACTCTGGAGACTGCTGGGAGCCCTCCTCCCTTCTCTGTCTCTCTCCCTCACCTTCTCTCAAAACAATAAAGTAAATCCAAAATATGTATATTATGCTTAAAACAAAAAAAGAAGTTTTATGATTCTTTCTAGAAAAAAAAAACATATGAAAAGATATGAAGCAAATTCTCTGACAGGCAGATGATGTCAGTTTGGGCACGTTGCAAACCAGCTTGGAGAACCACTGCAAGAATTTTATTTCACTCTAGCACATTGCAACAGAGCAAGATAGAAGAAATAAAATGTAGGTAATATATATTACAGATAATGATCCAGAATCTATTTAAACACTAGGAAAACATGATTTACAAGAGTTTCAAGATCAAACTCTCCTTGAAGACTTTTACTGTATTTTTAGTACAAACCTCTGGTCCCTGTCAACAACTGAACTTTTACCAATCCCCACAATCCAATGTTTACTGTTAGGTATATGTTACGCTGCTTCTTTCAAAATGATTGTTTACATTTCAAAATGTCATTCCCGATAAAGTGATAAATTTTAAAACATGTTTTTCATCATTTGCATCTCTATATTCTTAGCAAATTATCTGATATATTTGATTTCCCAAATTCACTAAAATATTACTACATTTAACCCATGTTAAATGCCCCCTACCTCCTCTCTCTCTTTTACCCTCTCACTCTCTCACTCTCACTCTTTTATTTCTCTCTCACACACACACAAAACACACAAAATATGTGAAGCAAATAGAAGTCAATTTTAGTAAAGATGTGGTAACTTTGCTCTAAAAAGCAGAGCTAGTACTGTATGGATAGAAATGATCCATAACCAAAAGGGGGGAGAAAGGGAAATTACAACATTTAAGGTTCAAAATTTATGTATTTTTCCAAAATTTTAAACATTTTTTTTCTCTTTATCCATCTCTCCTTTCAAAATATGATCAATAACAAAAGTCTCTGTCTTTTTTTATTATTAAATGTATTGGGGTGACATTGGTTAGTAAAAATTACATAGGTTTCAGGTGTACAATTCTGTAGTCCTTTGTCTATGTGTTACAATACGTACTCACCACCCAGAGTCAGCTTTCTTCCCATCACTATATAGTTGTCTCCCCCTCCCTCCTCTTTCACTCCACTTTCCCCTTGCAAAGTCTCCATCTTGAACACTCTTTATTGATCAACCTGCGTCTATGCTATCACAGCACCTTCTGCATACAATGACCGCCTCACACAGTTGTTACACACAGGGCACTTCCTTCCCTCAGGAATCTTTCTAAGCTCTTGGACCATCAGGGCTGAGTGCTAGTCTTCTCTGCACCATCACTAACTAACACAATGTCTGACTCTAACAGGTCTCCAACATTTAAGCATGGATCTAGAATCAGATGATCCTATCTTAGAATCCTAGACTACCACCTGTTGAATCTCACTGTGCTTTAAGTTCCTTCATAGGTAAAGTGGGATGACAGTCGCTACTACCTTAAAGGAGATAGATTTATTTAGCACATTGCCTGGAACATAAGGAAGACTTAAACATGGTAACCTCTTTTGTTGCTTGTATTGTTTAACCATCCACATTAATGCTAAATTTCATCTTTTACCCACAGCCTTTCAAATTTTCCCATTTAGTGTTATAATTATTTCTTGGCAATGTGGCAGATTTGTGAGATCTATTTATGCTAAAGCATAAAGTCACTGAAGAATTTAGTGGGGAATGGGGGACTAGCTTTGATATTTTTCCAGGGGTAACCATATGCTAGCAAATAAAAAGCTGAGAGGAACCTCAAGGGAGAAACTAGTGGATATAATCCACTCCATTTTTAAAAAGCCCTTGACAAGGTACTACCACAAAAGTTATTAAAAAGAACTGAGTCACCACAGGATTAGGTGAACTTTTACTGGGGAAACAAAGAAGACAGTGAAAAAAGGCATTACTTTGGCAAGAAAACTATAAATAGGGAAGGTGCTAGAAGTGGTCTTATTTAACATCTTTATAAATGATGTAGAAAAGGAAATGTAGATTAAATTTTCCAGGTCTGCAAAAGATACTAAATTTTTCCAGTATGTGAAATGCCAAGTCAGTGGGATAACCTACAAGATTTCCAAAATTTTATGAGTTACTAGGAGGAAACACCAAATAAGATTCAAAGGAGAAAACTATAGGGTTTTGCATGTAGGAGAGGAAATATACAGACTGCACTTCTCAGGATAATGGGCCTTACTACTTAAAATAGAAAGGACCTTAAAAGTCATTATATTAGCATGTTCCCTATGGCCAACAAAGCTAACAACAGCACCAACAGCACCTGAGAACAAACTACATACACGATTCTCATCCTATTTAAAACCACAATTAATCCTTGCTTGAAATACTACATGCAGTTCTAGTCAACACATCCTAACACTCCAATTATATCTACTACTCAATGAAAAAATCATAACTCCAATCCAAACAAAGAAAGAAAGAAAAATGATTTAACAACTAAGGAAAATCCAAACAAATAAAAATGATCAAGTAAAACACAGGACAGACCTATGAAGGAAAACAAGAAAAATCAGTATTCTTTAAGTCTAGAAAGGTATAGGCAACAAGAAAAGATCATAGATGTCAAAGCTCATAGTCTCTATACCATGATGGGAAGTATGGACAAGACAAATACAGAGCCAGCGACTGGCCGTTACACTTCAACTGGAATACACAATTTCATCAAGGAATAAAATATAAAGCCAAGAAGTTAAACAAACTAAGAAATTCTAAATCAGTTCCAAAAAAGAGAGCAGTGGTTTATATTAAGGAAAGCTAAGATATCTGGAGAATAGAATAAATTTTAAAAGTGAAATCATGAAACACTAACCTTATCCTTCCCTACCATATCCCCTGATGTCATTGCCTAAAGACAGAATAAAAGAATGAATCAACGTGGCACTTCATAGTTATTCTCATTGACTTATTTTGTCTTTCCCACAGTCAGTCTATTCATGCTCTGCATTTACTTTTTTTCTTTTTTGGGGGGGGTCTATTTTATTGTTTTTGACAGAGACAGAGAGAAGAGGGAGGGCCCAGAGCAATCTCCATAGTTGTACATCATCAGTTTTCAACATGGTCTCGTTCCACACAGGTGGGCAGGGGCTGTGCAGGGCAGGAACTGGGCTGGAAACCTCCCACATAGGAGACATGCCCCCTCGAGCCAGGGGCCAAACCGGGGGGGGGGGGGGGGGGGGGGGGGGGGGGGGGGGGGGAAGGGGGATGGCTGAACTGGGCCTCCTGCATGGAAAGCACACCCCAGTTCAGCCATATGGATCCACACAGGCCAGGGCTGGAATTCAATCCTCAATCACCAGGGCTGCAAAGCAAGCACTTAACCTGCTGAGCCATCCCAGCTTCCCCTGCATTTATTTGTTGATAGTGTGTTATCTGTGATTTTAAATATTTTTCTCCTAAGTGCAAGGCACAACTATCGCTTTGACACATATGGCATCAACTTCATTTATACTGCATAAATATTTAATAATTCCATTTGTAAGAAAGACATTATTCACTAACTAAAGATGTAAAATATTATTGTTAAACTGCATTAATACCTTCCAGGTTTAGGAGAAATGAGCCAAAAATGAAATTTACAATCTCATGTTAAGTCAGGCTACATGTTAGTGAATTATAAGAAAAATGTTGACAAATGCTTAATAGATTTCAAACCACAATTATAAATATATGAAATGTCAAATAAAATAGTAGCTAGAGAATATTTGGTGAAAACCCTATAAAATTATAGATTTTTGTATATCAAAGATATTATATAAAGGAATGAAAATTGTCTAGACCCAAGTAATACCTAGAATACATTGTATGTAATATATGTCTATGCCATTTTTTGCCTTTTTTTTTTTTAGCTGTGAGCATTTGCTTAAATGTTTAAAACATGGACATTTCATAAAAATACTGTGAGTGAAATTATATAATTAAATAAGTGATTTCATAACAAAATAGAAATACATATTACTATTATTATCAGTCAATGATATCATTAAAGTATTTTAAGATTCTGTCTACAGAATACCAAACATTTTACCAACTGTGTCAACATAAGTCAAAATTCCAAACTGTCATGAGGATAGAAAGCTAGGAAGGATTCTGGAAATATTCTAGAGGTTCAGGATCATAGAAATGAGCATGTTTTACCCTCTCTTGTTCAGGAAAAAAGTTATCAGAAGTAATAATGTTTGCAAATCAAGTGCAAAAGAGAGAACAGAAGAGGGAGGGAAAAGTTGGAAGGTGGAGAGTAAAAAAGAATGCAAATGAGCGTTAATATATTCATAGGATTAAAGAGAAAAATAGCCAAATTCTAACATTCAGATTATGGCAGATAATGGCAAAGGTTTTTTAAAAAGTTAAATGTTTTAAATATTTCTAAACTGCTAAATATGAAGTATTCAAGAAATAAAGGCATTATGTTATAGCCCTTTACCAAGCATATAAAATATATCCCCATGTTCATCACAAAGGATAAATTTTACAGCTTAAAAAACTTGAAAATTAAGTTTCTGTAAGCAAACCTCAATTTCTTCATGGCTTTGTGAAACAAGATATTACAGCATAAGAGAGAATGCAGACAATGAAGTGTGCATAATCTTTGATGTGCCTGAAATACAGACTGTTCCCAGGCAATAGATTCACAAGAAGTTCTGGATTATCTATTGTTTTTTGTTTTTTGACTTTTTTTTTTTTTTCAAACAAGAACATCTACTGTTAGTATAGGTGTCAAAACTTAAATTCCACAAAACATTTTTTGGAAGAAGTTAATTTATATATGACTTTTTCATCTCAGCCTTAAAATATTATACAGAATGCTCAAATGATAAAATTTAGATAATTTTAAGTCACAGACTTAAGAATTTCTTACACCATCTATATATAAGGAGGAAGCATACATGATTTCACAAATATGCATAATTATGGGGTAGGAAATGCCTAATTTGCCTACAAAAATTGCAAGGGTTTGATGACTAAAGCAAGGAGTGAATCAAGTCCATTGAGAATTACTAAGAAAAACATAATCAAACATAAATGCCACAGAATACAAAGATCATTTTCCAAATTGGTTCCAGAAACAGCTCCTAGGTAAATTTCCATGAAAAGCTAATTTAATTCAATTAAACAGTGCAGCATGGTTTTCCTCTTCAGAGAGAGTTTAAATATTTTCATTTGCTACAGATGTTAAAGATAAGTGTTTTAAAGAGTGATTAATTTAATCTCAAGTGAGATGAAGATTCAAAATTCCTGAAGGACTTTTCAATGAAAAGGGACGGACTGAACAGATATGTTCTAATCACTGTGACATGTATCATTTGTGAAGCACACAGAGTAAAACTTACAGCCATTAGTATTTTTGAAGTCTTTACTTATGTACTGCCATCTAAATGCAACATTATTTTTATTCAAAATTATAGGACAAGATAAAATACTTAAGAGACAATGTATGCCCTCCATGTTGGTATATTATTAGAACCCCACCTAAAACACGCAGTAGAAGGAACAGATTTATCATTTAAAAATTAAATAGCTATATTTATTTTGGAATATTTCAGGTTTCCCTGGATAACTTTTCCTAGGGAATCTCAACATTATATAAATTCACAGTCACTCAGGGTGAGTAAGTAGTGCCTCCAAACGAGCCTAGTTGTGGATTCTTGTGCGCCCATCTGGCCGCTGGCTAAAACACTGGAATGACTCATAAAAATGAAGCAACCTGAGGTCACCTACTCCAGGTCTTTTAAACAGAATTGCCAACTGCTTACCAGGTGGTTCCAATTTCCGAGAATACTTAAAATAAGAGAGAAACTCATTCTAGATACACCATTTTATTTTCATATTGTCTCTGGCCACAGAATTTGGTAAGTAAGGAAGGAAGCTCTTTTGAAATGTAGATTACCAATCATCTGAAGGCCAGCAATCACTGCAGGTCTTGGATTGAGAATATTATATAAATAAAGTCAATGGGGCAGGGACACAAATCCATATTATTTTATGCTCCCAATTTTGTAAAGAAAAAAAAAAAGGATACAACACGTTAATAGTAGTTATTTCTGTGTGGCAGAAGAGTGAGTGCATGGTTTTTCTTTTGCTACAGTTCCCTATACTTCCCAAATTCACTTCAATAAATATATACCGTACTCTTTATTATAGGAAAAATAATAGGGGATGCCAGGATAGCTCGGGAGGTTGAGAACTTGCCTTGCTATTGTGAGATATTGCTATTGCGAGATCCAGGGTTCAATTCCCTGCAACTCCACTTCATGCAAACCCCCTATGCTGAACTGCGGGCAACTGGCTGGAAGGAAAAGGAGCTGGCCTCCCAGGTGAGAGCCCCCTGGTTCGGTTCCCACCCTGCATGGCCCCTCTCCCACCTGTGTGAAATGAAACCATGTCATAACTAATGGAGACTGCTCTGGGCCCTCCCCACCCACCTCCTTCTCTCAACAATAAAAAATAAATCTTAAAACAAAATAACAATACGTAGCTTTTCAGAAAATATTACACACTGTAAACCTTGGGTTCAGTGATCCCCAAGGATACTCACATCTATACTGACAGAAATTCTTTCTCTGGGTAATGAAGAGAAATACTCATTTTACCTCCAAGGAGAAAATAAAAATACATCAAGAATTGGGTTCCTGCTCTGTGACAGGTGTGACAGGCAGAGAAACAAGTTGTGGCAATAAGAATGATCCCTTTCTTTCAGGAGAAATGTTGAGTCAATCATTTGTGTCCATCTTTTCCCAAACGGGGTGTTGAGGAAGTTTAGATAATGGAGTATTCAGGGAAAACTAGCAGTCCCAAGGTCAAACATCCCTTTTGAGGAGTGTCACAATGCACATTAGCATAATAAAAGCTCAGCGAAGGCTCGCAGTTTTAAAATACCAGCAATTTCCAGATTTCTTTGATCACTTATTTACTTATACATGCTCTGTGGTATTTATGTGCCCAGCATTTCTATCCTTTACAAATAGTCACTATCCTAATCCTCAAACAAACCTATAAAGTAATGGTTATTATTGTCATCCCCATTTTACCAATGATGAAGCTGAGACACAGAAGGTTCAATAACTTGGCCAAGGTCACACAGCCAACAAGTGATTACTAAACAAAAGAAGTTAGGTTACCGGTACATTGTTTTTCCTCTCTGCTTTCATTTAGTTTATGTTATCAGACATTACATTCCAAAAGAGTTTCAATGAAATGAAAATCCATATGACTTAGACCATTTCAATACTCTAAAATTCCAAGTGTCTCTTAATTTTCCAAGGTTATTTGTGTGGTGGGATTACTGATCATTTCCATTTTCCTTTTCATGCGTACGCAACTTTTTTAAAATCTTAATATAACCCAGCAGGGAAATTGGGAAGAGTGTGAGTTTACATTAAATTATTATACATTAAATATTATGTTTCAAAATGAATAGATTGATTATAGAATGGTATTGCCAATGTATAATTAAGTGAAAATGCAAGTAACAAAATTATATACATGATCTGATTTTGGTTTAAAAATACATAAAAAATGCACAAGTAAATTCTTAAAGTGTATGTGCATGTGTATATCAAAATATTAATTTAGGTAATGATATAAATCAATTTATTTTGTCTAAGTTAACTTTCAATATGTAATTCTCCTACTAAGAAGACGTAATAGTTATATCATTGGGAAAAACTTTTAAAATTCACATATGAAGAGCCTGCGTAACAGATGCAGGTCAACAAAAGCCACTCAAAACCGTCCGGCTTTCCGAGGTGCTGTGATCGCAAGCAAATGCTGGTCATGTCTTTCACTCTCTACCACTGCACACTGTTTATTTTCTTCCCTAACACACTTGATTTGTAAATATTCTATTTAGTTTGTTTTTTGTTGTTTTGTTTTTTATTTCCTACCTCGTCCTCAATCCTCATCCCAAATAAGGGCAAATATCAGCTTGTTTGTATCCACTGTGCCTAAAACAATGCCTGGCCCTAGAGACTCCATAAATATGCCCTGCATTAATGAATGAATAAAAGAATGAGTGAGACAACCAAATGATACACGTAGAAGGTATACAGGCTATCAAGTAAGAAGTTTAAACCAATAGACTGGTTGACAAAAAAAAAAAAAGGTATTTAGATAGCAACTGAGGATTTTCATTCCATTGCTGCATGGATAGAAGCATATAATTTGGAGCGGAAAGCAGATGCCCAACTGAGATAAGGGGGTCAACTGCTCTTCTCAATCCAAGAAGTTTCCAAAGTAGAGGAGGCTTTTAGGAGGTGAATGAACAGAAAATGGGACCTTAATTGTTACCAAGTCTGATAAATACAAGAGGATTTATTTACAAAGTAACAATTTAATAAGTACAACCAGAAGTATAAAAGAACCTGGATGGTAGTGGAGTAAATCAGAATAGTAAAAGCAGAGCAGCTATTCCAGAGATTACTGGAATATGGAAGGAGGAGTAATATACAGAAGGCTACCTAAAGAGTACATTGACTTTCAGTGCAAGGACACAGGTAGCTCAAGTTGATCTCCTAGGAAAGCAGCCTCCCTCTAATCTCCTGCTGGGGCTCCCCAATGCCTTAAGCCATCTGGAAATCAGAGCTGTTCACCCATGTATTCTGGGGCAGAGGGCGTAATTCAGACATGGGTCTGGAGAGGCAAACAGAAGATATCTGACATAGAAGCCAATGGGAATAATGCATGAGGTATTAGCAAAATCCAGTTAGACAGGAAGAGAAGTTGTTTGGACACAGAAGGGACTCCTGACCAACTAAAAAGGACCTAAAGACACAGTGAGAGATAATTGCTAGATAACATAAAAATGTGATGCCAAGATGTCTGTAACCCCATTTAAGTAGAGCACTACATTCTGCAACAAGAGTAATGCGAGGATAGTCCCCCTCTCCCCATGTGTACTACTACAGCTAAATGTTTAATGGACAACAGCAGAAGAGTAGCTTGTTTCCAGAAAAAAAAAAAAAATGGTATGATGATAATTTAGTACCTCTTATATACACTTGTAAAATGTATTAGTTTAATAAAACTCACTGATTTCTATCAAGAGATTAATTTAGACAAAGGCATCATCATTACAGACTTCCTTGGAAACATTTTAGATTCATAAATCAACAAATTAACTGGTGACAGATGTGTCTGTACTTGTTTAAGTTCATATCTATCTAACTGCTATAAAAATGACTAAAATGTTTATCTAAAGACAGCCAGGCACAAAATGTTATAAAGAGATATATTGGATTGTATCTTTTTTTCCTTTAGCCAATAAGTAAATACAACCATCAGAAAAATCTTTTCTAAACTTGCTACTTAATATCTTCTAAAGGGCATGCAGCCATATACTTGTTGATAGACAGGAAAAATAAAGTCAGCTGAATCAAAACTATGGGTCTCTAACAGACTGCATCCAACAGCATTCCACAAATATTTACTGAATGCCTACTACATACTAGCTCTTTGCAAAGGGCTGGGATACGACAATGGGTAAAAGTTCCATATCTAACAACGCACACTTTACAGTGAAGTCTTTCAAAAAGCTTGCGAAGTTTTCAAAACGGAGGGGTAGAGAAAAGTGACGCTCAAATTTGATTAGAGAATCCTGACTTGCTTCCTTTCCCTTGTAACCAGAACACAAACTTCATATGACATCTGGGAAATGTGGGGTACTGAGGTCTGCAATTTAAAAGTAAAAGCAACTGTTGAACCAGTGGATTGCTGCAATGTAGATCAAGGCAAAAAAAAAAAAAAAAAAAAAAGCAGAGGGGGCAGGAGCCTAATTCAACTCAGTAACCCTCATTCAGTGAAAAGAACAATGTCTGATCAATCCCCTTACCCCAATCAAAGCCTCCCACATCATCTTACTTCAGACATTCTTCCTCATGCTACAGACAGATCTGCTAAGTCAGAATTGTTCAGTCTGTTTAAAATCTCCCAGGGTGGTTCAATAGAATGCATACTTCATAACATGGACCCGGTTATCTCTCTGACCTCATTCATACCATTTTCCCTAACTGCCTGAGTCTAACCACATCAGCCAGTATGCATCCAGCTTGCTACTGCTTCACAGGCAACCTAATGGCCCCTCTGCCAGGAAGTTCTCCCAGATCTGCACTGGGCTGGCTCTTTCTTGTTCACAGGGAGGCCTTTCTTGTACATCACATATAAAGTAGCCTCAATCACTCACTGTCATATCAACCTAGCTTATTTTTCTAATGACTCACTGTCATATCACCCTAGCTTATTTTTCTAATGACAATTTCACTATTGAAATGATCTTGCTCATGTGCTTGTTTATAGTTCCTTGTGTTTCTACTCTCTAGAGTGCAAGTTCAATGACAGCAAGGACTCTGAGTCTCTGATAGCTAAAGTGTCCTCAGAGTGTATAATAATGCCAGGCAGAGTAGGCACTCAAACATTTAAGAAATATAATTAAGGTAAGTGGCACGTATGTAAGTGGATGCTCTAAAAATCATGAAAACAGAGTATTGGGTGATGTAAATAAAGTATGCATTATCCTATTTGTAGAAGCTTAAGAAGTATTCAGAAGAATCATAAAATGTCCCTCTTTCCACCCCTAAGCCTTCATTTATTTCTATCCCCAAACTCTATCCCTGAAAAGTTAGTATTCCTCAATTTCAATCACTAATTCCATGTGAATGACTGTTAAATCCATATTTTTAGCCCTGATCCCTCCTTCCCCTGAATTCTGGCCTTTCTCTATATATGGCAATACTTCTACTTCAATTTCTGCCATCATGTCAAATTTGGCATATAAAAACTTGAAATAAGTATCTCTCAGGCAAAATCTCCTTCCATCCTTAGTACTTTTATCAACCATCCTCTAGATACCTAGATTTAAAAGCTAGAAATTATCTTGATTATAAATGCAAGAACTAGAAGATTGGAAAACATCAAGTGAAGTGGTCTTCAAGTCTTTCTTAAACTATGTTAGTCTTTTTTCAAACAAAAGCTCACAGGGAAGTCTGATATGTGAAACAGATGAATGTGCAGTTGTTCTGGGAGTTAAAACTGGTGGTCTCTGAAGAAAAACTTCAAAAAGAGCCCCTAATCTGGTCCAAACGTCCTTTTCTCCCCACCTCACCCCCCTTCAACACACAAACAGAAAGCTATAGAGGAGAAAATTTAAGTTATGAGAACTTAAATCTTTTCTGCAGGTAGAAATAGTCTACCCAAGATGACTCAAAACAAAATGCTTAGCACATAAAAGCATTTAGAAGTCAATGTTCTAAAAGACAATTATTACCTCCATGTATAACAATGATTATCAGTAATTGCAAATTGATAAATTTCATGCATGATAGTTATTAACTGGCATGAGAAGAAATCTTCATTGTTTAAATAATAATTTTTAACTTCTAACAACAGATTTATCCATTTCTAGTGGAAGAAGGCAAGCATGAGTCCAGTAAAAACTGTGGCCCAAAGAAAACAGCACAAGGTCACAGTTCCATATAGCACATGTGGCTTCACTACTTCTGAGTGCGGTTTTCAAACTCTTTGGGCCTGAGCCACTTCATCTTTCATATTAATGTGTGTGATGAGATGCTTCCTAAGACTCTTTCATCCCTCAGTCTATGACCTGTGATTATACTGCGCTAAAATATTTTCCTTAAGCTACTGCCACTACAAAGAATTAGCATCACAAGTTAGAGACAAATTGAAATAGAAATCATCCTTCAAGGATTGTCTGAATATTTCTCATATGCCAGGTACTCAGCAGAGCATCTGAAATTCAGAGAAGGAAAGAAAAGGGAAACTATCTCAGCTCAGTGAGAAAACAGCCAAATGAGGAAAAGCTAAGCAAGTGATTATACAGCAGAGAGGTAAATACCAAGTACAGATACGTGTGCTCAGAAGCCCCAAAAGACATCAATGAGGGAGCTTATGAAAATTAGGAAAGGCTTTGTCAGGTTGGAGTAGGAAACAATGACTTTATACTTGGATGATGAATCTCAGCTTTGCACTGAGGAAGAGCGGGCTATAGGTACCACAGGACAGCACATTTTAAACTGCCTTATAAACAAGTAATAAAATCACCATTTATTGCAATGAAAATAACTTATCAGGCCATCTCATATAGTTTTCAAAGTTTATGAGGAAAATATGAAGTCAATTTCCCTTTAAATAAATATTACTTAACGACTGGAACATTTTGAGGGACATACATGAACACACCATGAGTAGAGGCAGCATATCACTCAGGGACAGTAATCTAACAAGGAATTTCAGACAACCCTGCCTGGGCTAAATGCTGTGCAGCACCTGGCAGACAAGGTGGCCAAGCCCCTATAAATAGTGATGATTCACGAACATTACATAAATCAAGATTTTAACTCACCAAAAACTAACATTTTGATTTAAAATCACAAATCCGTACCATTAAAATTCATCAGCAGACCCTAGCGCATGAGTAATGAGTTCATATCAACTTATATCTTGTGACCAAAAGGAAAAGGTCGTTTTCTAAATGGTAATTCAGATTAGACAAATAACACACTGTATCAAGTTCTGTAGCCCCAGGTCATATTTAGCTAAAAACAAAGGTACATTATGCATGACTAAAGAAAACAGTGAAAATCAGAGCAATTAATTTCCCAGCTATGTTTCCCATAAAAAAAACAAAAAACTATCACTACTACGATTTGCTTACAGCACGTGATCTTTTTATTGCATCGCACAATGATCTAAGTGTGTAATAACTTGCATATTTCATTAAGATGTAATATCCTTCAAAACATCCTTATAGTGAAAGTTTTCCAAAGAAATTATTGATCTCTGGAATGTCTCATGTTTTAAAATTACTGACAAATCCTTTCCTATTTTCCTTGCAGTTAGAAGTAATTCTTCTTGATCACTAGAGTGTAAAGAGGTATAACAGTACAAAGACTGAATATTTTGTTAAAGATTTGTCCCAGTTAACACAGGACATTTCTTATAATTTTCCCTAAAAAATAATTAGAAGAGTTGTCACTAGGATCCTAAAAATATATGTAAGAAAACAAGAATTAGTTGGCATCAGTTTAGTATAGCAAAAAATTTCCACAAGTGCTTTTTCAAATTATTTTCAAGTACTTTCTGGCTGAGTCCTCTCTCATTACTGGTGGAGTCTTTTGTGTTTCTTTCCTGAATCTAAGAACCTTTCAGGTGGTTGTGCTTCACTGCAAATATGTTTGGTACATTCTCTTTATATATTGGAGGCAATTAAGCAGCTCTCTTCTTCTGTTTTCTTTCACTAGCACCTTTGTAGCTGACCTCACCTTGGTAGAAAGGTGACTAAGAAAAGGGCAATTCCTAGTAACATAAGGAAACCACAGTGTTCCCAATCTATAGAAAACAAGTCTGAAGGACCCCGAATCCAGCTGGAGCGGAGCAGTTCAAAGAGAATAAGGCACTGCACTGGCCAATTCCGGAGGATCTTCTCTTGATATCTGAAATCCTAACACGCAAGGGACAGACAGAAATACGGAGCCCGGACAGTAACAGGAGCAAGTACACAGATGGGCGCATAGAGTGAGAGAAAGGAGAGAGAGTGAGAAAAGAAGCAGAAAGTCAGCCTCCAGATGAGAGAGAACGAAGGACTGTGGGAGACAGAGGGACCAAGATAAGGAGACCGAGAGGAAAGGGACACACAGACTCAGAAAGACAAGAAAAGGGGGTGAGCAGAGGGAGACATCCAGGGGGAAAGAAATGCAAAAGAGTGGAGAGAGGGAGAAAGACAGAAAGAATAGGGGAAGACGGACAGAAACACTTGGAACGTAACCGAGAAACAGAGAGAGGCAGTAGCAGCAGAAAGACAGAGCCAAGTCCGGGGCGCAGGGAGCAGCCCACTGAGCACTTTCTCCCTCTACGGGGCTGGGTCCCAGGGGGCGTCCCAGGCAGGTGGCTCCGCAGGAGCTGGGAGCCAGTGGGTCGGGTCTCGGTCTCGGCGCGCTCCGTGCCTCCCTGCTGGCGGGCTCCCTCCCATGTTCGTGATTCCCGGGCTGGCTGCGCGCTCACGCTCCCGCCCCCATCCCTGGGCTGGCAGGTCCCCGCTCCCCGATTCTGGAGCACGTGTGCGCTCGCAGATGCCTCTGCCGCTGACTCCTTGCTCGCGCCGGGCCAGCACGAAGTCGCGGGGTCGGGACAGAGCCGCCCGCGCAGCGCACAAAGCCGAGGCGCCCACCGCCGCCCCACCGCCGCGCCGCTCGCTCTCGTCCACACCCCTGCGCGCCCGCTCCTGCCCCGATCCACGCCACCCAGCCCCGCGCCCGCCTGCTGTCCGCCCTGGGCCACCCCTCTGCCTGCCCAGCTCCCGCGGGCTCCGCAGCCTCCGCACGCGGGACCGGCCCCGCCGCGCCCACCGGCCCGCGCACGCCTTACCCGCCGCCTTGCTCCAGCACCCGCGTCTGGGCTCCACTTTCAGCGCGATCCCAAACCGTCCCGGTGCCCGCACAGGCCCCGCGCCCACTCCGCGCCCTGCGCCGCGCAGACCGCACCGTCAACTTCTGGCTGCCGAGGCCGCTCTACCGCCACCGCCGGACTTTTTTTTTTTTTTTCTCACTCCTCCGCTGCCTCTGGAATTTTTTTTTTTTTTTTTTCACTTGCCCTCTCCAGCTCCCACTAGTGATTGGACACTGAGAGCCAAGTACTTAGCGGAGGGATTACACTTCTCGATGCACTTGGAGCTGCCCCAACAGCGCTCCCTGTGTGAGGAAGGGCCCTGGACCTGGGGATCTGGGGACCTGGGGACCCTCGTGGCATCTTGTCCTTCCCCAGCCCTGGATGGAGGGCGAAGTTTCAGCTTAGCCTGCTTCTCAGAGCATCATTTCCATTTCAATCACAGCGGCTTTTTTTGCTCAGTATAAGAAGTTTTAAAAAAACACACACACACAAAAAACTCCTAGGTTTAAAGAACAAAGATTGGTGGAGATACTTGAGATTGAGAACTGCAAGGGGATCCCAGAGATGACCTAGTGCAGTGGATTTAAACTTTTCAGGGTCATTAAAATTTGAGAAGTTGATAAAATGTAGACACACCTCATTAAATGAAGAAAAAAAATACACATACACACCAAATTATGCCTAAAATTCTAGATGGGAGTTTAGGAACCCTGAAACATACAGTTGGGTCTCCTTGGAAAATGAAATATTTCCTTCAAATATTTTGAAACCGTAAAAATCAAGCAAACAAAAACTAACAAAGAAAAGAAAGAAAGAATATTTCTTCCATTAGTATTTGATGAAATTTTACAATTAGTAGTGTTTATTTTGGAAAAGCATATAACGTTTTTGTGGCCTCCCTGCTAAATCTTTAAGTGTTGAAACATTTTCTAAGAACGTAAAGAATCAGGAGACTTGGGGAGAATAGTTAACTTTTTAAAATCAGTCATTTTACCAACTCTATCTCCCAGGGAGACATCTAATGACTCCAGATTACTTTTTTCCTCCCAATGCCTTTCAGCTGCCTATCCTCCAGAATTAATTTCCTCCTTTTGTACAATTTTTCCACCTTCCAAACATATTAAATCACCATCAAACATGTGATTTAAATAATATAATTACAATTTCATTCTGAGGTAATTTTTTTCCAATTTTCTTCACATCTATTTCTGTTGTCTAATTCTGAGCCTACCGGTTTCTTTCAACTCTTCCTTTTTCTTAATTTACTCACATTAAATCCTTTACATTAGACATTAAATATAATCCTTTGAACTTATCAATAAGAAAATAAATTCAATTGTGTATAAATTTATTGTATGCAGCTCCCACTTAGGAGCAGGTCATGCCCCAGGCATTTATAAAGTGTGAAATGTGGGCACATTATCAACATCAAAGAAATGTTAGGGTCCCCACAAAAGTCTATTTACCCCCTAATGTATCTGAACCATATTATTATCAGGACTAACCTGCATTCTGGTTCCTGGTGCCATACTGGAAGAAGAAAATTATGTTATTAGTATATTTAACATAACACTAGATAGTTTTCAAAACAGACAGCATTTATCATTGGCATCATCTCACCTCCCTTACTCAACTTTCATTATAGTCCCTAGTACCGAAATTTATTGCCCAAAGAATCCCAAGGTAGAATCCACCCACTTTACCCTTACCCCAAATCCTCCTAGTCCTCAAATTTCCTATCATCTCCATCTTCTGACATTAACTAGCTTTAAAGAGGAAAGAAATCTGTTTGAATGGATCTCCCCCTACTCTGTGAATTACTGATAACTTTTATTTACTAATAGCAAATACAAGAGCTGTCTGGAAAGTATCCAACCATATGCTATGAAAAACAGAGGTATTTACAGCTGGATTTATTCTGGACAGCCCTCATTTTCTTTTTTCTCTTAGAATTTCAGTCCTTACAAACTGCAGTGAAATAAATTAGACATTATGAGAAAAGTTTTGGAACAGAGTATTTGGGTTGCTCATATCTTTTCCAAAGCTGTGCTAAGAACTGGCTTTGCCCGGCTCAACTGTGTTCAGCAAATATTCTTCTAAGCATATATTGGACATAAGACACTGGGAAATATAAGAATCTCTGGGTAGGAAGACACAAATTCCATTTCAATTAACTGATCAAGAAGTAGGTGATATATTTTAAATTCTAAGATATAAAAAAATTCCAAATCATAAGAATAAAGAAATTTCTACAGGTTTAAGAAAAAAAAAAAAGGAAAAGAAAAAAAAGCATGCTCTGAGTAGAGAATGAGAAATGGCACCATCAGTTAAACTGACCTGGGCCTTAGAAAGTAGCATTTCAATAGGCAGGGAAGGGGAATCTGGGATATAAGCCTATAAGCTATTGAACCCTCAATATTTATTCAGTACCTATGGCATACCATGCATTGAAATTTCAGATTCAAACTCTGTCCATTCCTTCTTGAAACTCATAGAAAAATAGATAAGATATTTTAAAAAAAAAGGAACATTCTGTGAGAAATACAGTAATCAATACATGAACACACAACTAATTATTGGAGCAAAGTTAAAAAACATTGTTCTGTCTAGGAATATCAGGAAAAAACTGCAGAGTTGTCACACTTTATCAGGGTCCTGAAGGATCTTCAGAGACCAAAGGGCAGTTAGAAAGAAAATAAGAGTTCCAAGCAGATGGAACGGTATGAAAAAAAGCATAATGCATTTGAGGAGAACGGGCAGCTCAGCGCTGCTCCCAAGTTATGGAGAACAAATACAGACGATAAATATCAGGCAAAGCAGGGTTCAGGGATGACCTTACCAGACTCATATGCCAATGAAACAGATTTTTCCTTGTTAGGCAAAGTAGAAGCATTCATTAGAGATTTTTAAACCAAGGAGTTAAATGGTGGATTGGGATTTTCAGAAGATCATTTAGAGGTAGAGAGAAAGAAATGGAAGCATAAAACCACTTAGTAGTCTGTCTTATACAGTACGATCTAAAACCAAGACTGTGACGTGGCTACCAAGAACACTAGCAGACTTGAAACACACTTCAGAGTTGTAGAAGCTCATTTCCTGCTTTGCAGCCTCAGACCAATGGTGCTTTTAAAGGCAATAGGAACCACTATTGAGATTGAGAACAAAGGAGAGGGAATCAGTTTCATGGACACAAATTTGGGCCAATGCACAATTTCTTTTTTTATCCAAATGTACAAATAAATCATCTCTAAGTTGCAAGTATCGCCGGAGAGGACACCAGGGCATCCAAAGGAAGGGCTTTCAAAGAATTCACAGGCTTGTTTTCCATTAATGAAAACAATTGTCCAACTCTGTTAGACTCACACTATTTGGGAAATTTACATGAAACTAAATAGGAGAGACCTGAAAAACAAAGTAATGTGGTAAGCTTGTTTCAGTGCTTTTAGCTTCCCCTTTTCTCTAATTGTTTCCTCTTCATTGAAACCCTTAATCCCATATCTTTCCCTTTTCCATCTCCCCCTCTTTCCAAACTGTACAGGCTCTGATAACCATGAACATTTTATCATAAATCAAGATATACTATCTTAACTAACTTTCTAGAACATATCCTTTTAAATTATTTCTCTTTAAATGGGAAATAAGAGATTGTCTCTTTTTTGAGATATTTTAGGATTCAAATGAAAGAAATATTTCAGTGGAAGGAAGAAATCTTTTTCTTTTCCCATAACTCATATTGCTGTGGTTGTCTTAAAACCCACTGCTAATGCATTAACTCTGCATACACAAAATAAGAGTAAACTACTTAATAACTGGGTGTTTAAATTGTTGCTTCTTGACATAAGAATGTATAAGTACTGGTAAAATGTGTAGCTTCCTAAATAAGTGCCAAATTTATTGAGGGATTACCATGTGCTAGGCACACGACTAGATACTTCACACATATTAACACATTGAGGTCTCATAGTAAGGCCGGTACTATTTTATTCCCATTTTGCAGATGAGGATATCGAGGCACAAAGACATTAGATGACATGCTCAAGGCCATGCTACGAAGTGGAAGAGGAAGGATCACTTGAGCTTTATTCAGTGTATGATACTACTCTACAAAGATGAGAACATGTTTAAGTATCTAATGAACAGGCACTAGACAAAAATACATGAAGATCTTGAATCTAAGTTAATATATGAGTCTGATCCTAGAAAGTATGAAAAGTCAAAGCACTTGGGTTTTTTATAATTTTTTGAAACAGTTTCCTGAGCTTCTTGGAAAGCTAGCAGCTGGGGAGAAAGCTGATAAGGCCAGGACCATGGGGAGCAATATGGTTTGTGGCTTTTAAAATTTCCCTCTCTGGATCAGTATTTAATGTCCATGGGTAGGCCCTCTGCCAAGTTGTGGACTTCCTGAGGATCCCTTCTCTGTTTCAGACTACTCTTCCCAACCATTTATTTTTAAAACACAACCACTTTTGGTAGTTAGAAAATGGGCGAGTTTAGTTCCAAATAAGATTTTTTATGCAATTATATATATAGCAGATTACATCATCAGGTAATGAGATTCCCATCACAAACATTCAAGGAAAGGTAGAGATGGCATATTATAGAAGGGGTTCCTACCATGGATAGGAGGGCAAATCAAAATCTCTAAAACCCATTTCTACTTTCTGAATCTATATTTAACATAGTTAATGTAAATAATTTGAAATATTAAACAAATATAATTTTATATAATTCATATAAATATTAATATTAATATGGATATCAAATAACTTTTATATTATTATGAATTACTATATTGCTGATATTTCACTCTGGTGCATATGTCAATGAAATCTCACAATTAACATACACATCAAATCACTCCCATACTTATACTCTAATATAATACTCCAACTCTACTTTCTGCTATTACCTTTATTTGATTTTATATAAAACTGTGATTGCATATAGGAAGAAAACAACATAGAGATTCTTCCATAACACATTAATTTTGTCCAATATAAAAATGTCAAGAAAAAATAGAATCTCTCAATTGAAACAAATAAGCCATGAAAAAAAAAAACCTGAAGTAGAAATGCTAAAATTATTTCACTTTCTTTTGCTCTTAGCATTGTTCTAATTTTTCTTAATAAAAGCAGACATAATATCCACCTACTTATATGCTGCCAAATTATCCAGGGCCTGATATAAATTAATTCCTTTGAACTTGAATTTAAATACAACATCATTTCAATTTTTAATATTTTTTTATAAATTTCTAAAACCTGAGAAACTTTTTTCCTGAACCATCTGATCCATGCACCTACATAATTCCTAAAACTGAAAAATTGGGGAATATTTATGGAACAAAATTTATAAAAAGTAATTCTTACATCTGTTTCTTTGGAATCTCATGTTCCTGATGACTTTTTCCTTCTAAAATCATTTGCCAATCCTGGAACTTCTCAGCATTTTTCTGACTCACAGTATATTTACCATGTATGTCTTGAAAAAAAAAAAGATATAGCAACTATTTCCTATTGTACTTACTAGAGAAAAAGAACAATAAAGGTAGAGAACAAAATCACATGAATAGTAAATCTCCAATTAAACTACATGAAAATATGTTTTGACTCTTATTAACTAAAAACCTATTCCTTCCATCATACATTTTTTAATTAGAGAATGATTGTAAGTTAGCGGAGAAAAATTTAACCTCTATTCCATGAATTCAGAGATTGTGCCCATACCAATTCAGAAAGATTTAACACTGTGTTAATGTCATAAATAATATTGAATATAACCACATTAACTAAAAGACAACATTTTAGGAAATCCCTGTTGACATTTCTAATTATAAGAATATCATATGTATTGGTGGCACTAGACTTAATAGAAGGGATCACCTCATAAGTAACCACTATGCTGTGTATCTGAAACTAATATCATATTTAATGTCAACTATAATTTAAAAATAAAATATTTAAGTAAAAATAAAAATAGAAAATTTAAAAAAGATATCATATGTACTGAAATGACATTGTGACGATATACATACTAAAACATTGAAAGCTATGTAGCTTTTCATACTACAAAATAACTAAATTGATGACCTCCAGGACATACTTCAGAATAAAGACACAGACTGCAGAATAAAGCCACAGCCATTCAACAAATACTGGAAGTATTAGCTATTATTAATGGAAAAAAAAAAAAAGACAGAACTGATATCTAAGAAGGAAGAACCAAAAGAGAAAACAAGTCCTCCAAGTAACAAAAAAAACAGTAGGAAGGAGATCAAGGAGGAAATTTGAGCAAATTGCATTCTAAAATATATCTTTTCTTTCTAAACAAAAGAAAGCATTGTGTTTTTACACACAGATCGGATTTGTGATTTAATTAAGTAACACTGTTCATTAAATTGAAAAAGATATTTAGTATGTAGTAAGTCAGAATATATGAAATGTTGAAAATTTGTTTATAACTTACCTGCTTAAAAATTGTTTAAGGTTCTTATTTGCCTTCAAAGTTAGCCAATGCACCCCAGTAGGACCTTCAGGACTCATTGAAATGTGGCCTCAGCATCCTGCCTTCCAGACAAATCTGCCAGACACGCCAGCCTTACAGCCTGCTGGCCAAACATCTTTATACCGCCTATCATTTCTCCTGACTAGCATACCACCTGGGCCCCTGACCACTATCAGTGTGTTATATTGCAATTACCCTCTGACCTTAGTCAAATGTCTTCTTTCATAAAATATTTCTTCATTTCCTTAGACATATTAGGCACTCTGTCTCACACTTCACCATTATCACTCTCCTATATTTTATACTTTTTTATATTCTTAACACATAGCATAGTGCCTAGCACATAATAGGTGCTCCATATATCTTTGTTGTTGAAAGAATGTGGAACTATAAAACCTCACAGTTATGTTAAAATCATGAGGCCAAATTTTAAAACTATCTGTAGATTTCCAACTGTATTAGCCACTCAAATGAGGTCATTTGAAACAATTAACATTCTACAAATGAGTTATATAAGCAGCAAGATACATGGGATTTGGTTTAGGGTTTTTTTTAATTAAAAATAGAAAAATATTTTTTAGATGAAGGAAAAGGCCATACAAGTTTATTTACTGTAAGGTCAAGGCAAGCAGCAACCTAACACAAACTGGTCCAACCAACTTTAGTAATTTGGACTGGCTGTAGAGTAGGGAGGGCCCAAATGGTAGAAGTTCAGTCGGGCTTGGGGGTTACTGGTTTAGTTATAAAAAGGCCTCATTCTTGGCTAATGAATTTAAAGACTATTGTCTTAGTCCATTCGGACTGCTATACCAAAAATGCAATAGAGTAGGTGGCGTAACCTACAGATATTTATTTCTCACAGTTCCAGAGACTAGGAGTCTGAGATCAGGGTGACAGCATGATCCAGTTGCTATAAGGGTGCTCTTCCAGATTACTGACTGCTCTTGAATCCTCACACAGCAGAAGAAAGTTTTGGTCCTTTCATCCACTAGATAAGGGCACTAATCCCATTCATGAGAAATACACCATTCAGATTTGACCTTCCAAAGGTTTGATCTCACCATTAGGGGTTAAAATTTCAATATCTGAATTTGAGGAGACGGGACATAAGTATTCAGTCCATAATAACTATTAGCTCTAAATGACAGAAAACAGGCATGGAATCATATATACTACTAAGAATGTGATCAGATTTTCAAACCATTCAGATATGAAGAAAGTGTTCAAAGATGTTTTCTGATGCAAATGAAAGCTCCTTGAGGACACAAACACATAATTCATAACTGACACCTGGCACAGATTAAGGACTGGACTAGCATATAAGGAATGAATGAATAATGTAACATAACAATGTGTATCAATTTCATGACATTACTGTCTCACCCGCCAAACGCTCCTATAGAAGAGTAAGGACAGATTGAGTCTTCTCGCATACTTTCAGATGAACTAAAATAACAGGAATAACAATAATATAGTAGAAATAATGGCTATTATTTATTCATTGCTTTTTAATTTCCCAGGTACTATAACATTTACTTTGTTATCTCATTTAATCGTAGATGCTATTAATAACATCATTTTACAGATGAAGAAAATGGGGTTTTGAGAAATTAAGTAATTTACTAAGGTAAAGAGCTAGTACATGATACAGTGGATATTTAAACCCAGGATTTTTTAAGTATAGAGGTCACATTGTTAACCAGAACTTTTTTTTTTTAAGAATTTATTTGAATCAAGCTGATAACAATTACTGGGAGGCAAGATCTCAAATGCTCCCTTAACCAGAAGTTCTGCATACTGCTATACATTTACCTATAGTTAGAAGGGCAAGCTAATGTAGTTCTTACCAGAGCTATTATTTTATTCTTTTTGTTGTTACTAATAGTTCTATCTGGAACCATGGACTTACCTTAGGACATTCTTCTACTGTGATATGTCAATATAAATCTAACAGATTTGGAAAAGAAGGAAGATTTACAGTTGAATTCCCTGTGGCCTACCTATGTATTTCTATAAGTACACAGAATTCATTAAACGGCAGTTCACAGGACTTTTTCTTAATGTCTTGTCTGGTTTTGTTTTTGTTTTCTTGCAAAGCAAGGTCTTACCAAATTCTTTAGTCATGGTCTATTTTGTTGCTTTCAGATGTGTGTCACTGTGAAGGTGAAAAACTAAAGACTATAACAGGAAAAAGAATTGATGTGCCATGAATTATGGCCCTGTTTACACTTCTACTTTAACCATAATCATTTGTTTAAACAAAAAGTCTGCATTTGAATTTACACACTTGTGTGCATATTGTAAACATCTCATCTTTCACCCAAGCTCAGCCAACACTTGTGCTTGTTGACATCAAGGAATAAAATTTTATACTAACAAATAATTATCCTTCAGAAGGAAATATAAACAGAACCCTGATGCATAGACGCACTAATTAACACTTCTGTTAACTATTTTTGTTAAAATAAGAAAAACTTCAAGACATTCTAACCATTTACTTAAAGCATTTCCTTTATTGTACAAAACCTTATCTTTTCCTAACGTTTGGCTAATTCTATTGGTTTTACCTTTAAAAATCTTCATCTCCCTCACTTGTGGCTCCCAATATAGCCTCAAAGTATACATTCAATATCATTTCCTAGATCATATTCCAGTTCATGTCATTTCCTCTTCCATGTTTTGTTTCTTTTTTTCTTTTTTTTTTGTCTTCATAGAGGGATTTATAAGATTTAGGATTCACTTTAATGTGAAGCACATGCTTTCACTTTGGTTTTCCTATTGAAACCGTGTATTTTCATAGAAAACACATTAGTAACTCTACCTTTCTATGTACTGCATCTGGATTGCAGCCTCCTTGTGAATGAGCAACATAATTACTTCATTCCCTGGACTTTATCAGAATTCATAAGCAAGCAGAACTGCTAACTGCAGCTCTCTCAGTAATCAAGTCTAACAAGATAATTAGCAAGAATTTTCAAAAGAAGTCAGTAAGTTTTTCTCATTCTCTAATAATAATTTATTCACATTTTTACTGGCTATCTCTAAATCTTCTATGAGGTAGTTATACTGTGGTGCTACTACAACCAAAAAGACAATAACCTAACATTTCACAGTATAAATTTACTTGGTAACCGTGCCTGAAAAGATGATCAGAGACGAGATTCACTAGTCTAACGAGCTAAGGCTAAAGAATATTCAATTCCAGCATAATTCTCACAAGGTCTTTGTCTACCTAATTTACCAGGCAGAGAACATATTCAATTGACTACCTGAATTCTAAGATTTTCCCAGTTATTTTTGGCCTCATTAATTCAACATATATTAAACACATAGACATTATAATGGATGCTAAGGATGCATTAGACAAGACAAAAATCTGTTTTAATTGAGTTTATAGTTCAGAGAGGGAGTTTTATAGATAACAATTGTTAAACAATGCACTAATTTATTGTAATTTATTAGCTACTGTGCTAGGTGTTTAGGTATACAATGTTGAGCAAGACACATAGGCTCTGCCCTGGTAGAGGGAACATGCTATATTCTAAGACAGTATCAAGGTCAGATCCTATCAGAGAGGAGGTGCTCAAGGCAGCCTTAGAGCAGCTGTGTCCAATCTTTTGGCTTCCCTGGGTCACATCGCAAAAAAAATCTTACAGTGTTTTAAGAAAGTTTATGAATTTGTGGTACGCCACCTCCAAAGTTGTCCTGGGCCAGACGCAGCCTGCAGGCTGCAGATTGGACAAGCCTAGCTTTAAAGAATAAGGAAGTCATTCTGGTGGCAGTGATAGAGCTTAACTGAAACCCAAAAGGAAAATAACAGTTGCCCAGACAAAGAGCAAGGAAAGGCAGATGTCCTGATGCACATGCCCAAAGGTCACAGAGAGCATCCCATAGTCTGGGCGGTAGAGGTAATTCTGCATGGCTGAGGTAGAGCTTGCAACAGGCATCTGTGAAAGCAAAGGTAAGTAAAGTAACCAGGAACCAGATCATGAAGGTTCTAATAAGATCGATCATTATAGAATCAAGGCCGGCTGCTTGGGTTCAAATCTCGGGTCAAGCACTTATAAATTCTGTCTTTTTTTTTTTTTTCTGTAAATTCATTTACTACTTTAAACTTTTTAACTGTTCAGCAGTTACAAAAATTTTTAATCAAAAAGAAAAAAATTTACATTTCAAAAACAAAACATTTTAAATTATTTTTGTTGATCTCTAAAACTCAACCATCAACATGCTCACAATTTTTTTTTTACCAACTCTTCATATCTATTTAACACGTGCATCCTGTGTACTAACTAAGCATTTATTTGTGCTTCCATTTTCTGGGTCAGGTTTACTCTGACGTAGAGCTTCTTAAAAAAAGCTAACAGAGGTTGTCCAGTGAAAAGTCTCACGTTTTTTGGAAAACCAGTGCTGAACTCGGATGTTGGCAGCTCTTCAAAAAGTTCAAATCCTTCACTGAATTCATTTAGCAACCCTTCCTTGGTCCAATTGCATGAGGTTATTAGAAAAAAGCCTTTCACTTTCAAAACCCTGGAGAGAGAGTTCACATATTGCTTCCTCTTCTCAATTGCATTGTCAGGACTGAGGCTTATGGCATCAAATGTCCCTTTGTCAATACAAATATAAAATCCAGACAGCTGTGTGGAGAGATTCAAAAAGTCTTCTACCTTCAACTTAATGTTAGAAAAACCTTCTTTCTCTATAATACTTCCAGAAAGTTTGTTGCAGAAGGAGGGTAATCAATTCCAGTAATATTAGAGAAACCAAATTTTGCAAGTTCAACCAGGAAAACACCGTGTCCAGTTCCAATATCAAGCACTGAAGCAGCCAATGGAATCTGGTATTTCTGCATCCACCTTATTACTCGATTCATACTCTCTTCTCCAAACTAGATTTCTCCTGTACCTCCATACTCTTGGAAAGTGTGCCGTTCTCTCTTATAAACAGCATCCCAATGCTCTCAGGTCCCCAGCACCAATGGGGCAAAGCCATCCTCTCTGGGGCTGACCTCCCACGACGGCCCCATGGCCCCAGTGCCCTACAAATTCTGTCTTGATGACCTGAGGTATGCTGAATCATTCTATAATCAACTTGGTCAACTTCAGAATCCCATTTTTCATATTCTCTTTCCATGGATAGTTCTCTGGTATCATTGACCATTACCCTCCGAAGTTCATCATCATTGGATGTAGTGATGGACAGACCCAGAGGAACCTGGAGGGCTAGAGCTTTCCTCACTCTCCTCTGTTCCACGTTCAGCTCTTCTCACCACTAGCAACTCTGACCGTGAGTAGTGCTAGGCCCGTCACCAGGTGTTTGATTGCAGACTCAGAGACGATAGCGCCCATAGATTTATCCACCTTCACAGTGCCACGTGAGTGGCTAAATGTTCTTGGCTTTTCTTATTTACCATCTGGTGAGCCCTCTGACCTCCCAGCCTCTCCTTAAGACCTTCCTTTCCAACATCTCATAATATTTTATACTATAATAAATCCCTTATCCCAGAACTCACGATGGATCTGTTTCCCTGACTGATACATTGGACAAGTTACATAACTTCCTTATGCCTCAGTTTATCTGAAAAGAGATTATAGCAGTTATAACAGTATCTGCTTTAATGAGGTTATCCTGAGGAAATAATGTATGCTCACTAAATGATAGCTACCTTAAGTAGTTTGCACTTTGAGGTGAATCGGAAGTCAATAAAAGACTTTTGAGAAAGTGACATGACTAGACCTGTTTCAGAACAATCTGAGTGAGATGTGGGACACAAATTTGAGAGGAGCAAAGAGCCACCTGGAAGTCTGTCACAGTAGTCAGAATCTGAGATGTTGGGTAGTCTTAGGGAAGTGACATTGCAACTGGAGATGTGAACAGATATTACAGTCACTAAGAAACTAGAAATGTCTTTCTCTGCCTGATTTATCCCACTAGCATAACATACTCAAGGTCCATCCGTGTTGTCAGAAATCATAAGTTTTCCACTGAGTCTGTATGATACCACTTGTGTGGAATCTTAAAAAGCTGAACTCATAATAACAGAAGTAAAATGGTAGTTAGGAGGATGCTGGGGAGAAAATAGGAAAGATGTTATTTAAAGTTGCAAACTTGCAACAAGTAGATAAATTCTAGAAATCTAATGCGCAGTATAGGGATTATAGACAACAGATTTGTTTTATATACGGTACATCAAACTTGCTAGGAAACTATATCTTAATTAGCCCTACCACAAAAAAAAAGAAATATTTATGTGATCTGATAGAGCAGGGGTTCCCAACCTTTTTATACCCTAGGGTGCATTCTAAAATATCGGTAGGGCAGCAGGCACCAGCTATTTCTAAGGATATTTATTATTGAACAAGAATAAAAAATAATAAACAAAAATAATAAATTTATTGTACAAATTATATACACACAAAGAAACATATATATAAAACGTAATGCAAAGTAAATAAAAAACACACATATAATAAAATCATTTAAAAAAACATAAAAGAAAACATAAAATAAACCAATCTGTCAGTATGATCTTTGGCATTGCATTTCATTGGCCAGTGTCTCATAATTAGGAGAGTATGACAACAACCCTGTTAGCAAACAATTATTAAGATGCTCATCAGTAAGTCGAGATCTATATCATGATTTTATTAAATTCACGTTTGAAAACAAAGATTCGCATAAATACGTTGACCTGAAAAACGATTTGATTTTATATGTCGCTTTTTTTTTTAAATGGGAACCTTTGTCAACTATGTTCCATAACTCCTCTGATATTAAGGATTTTAGCAAAATATCGTTTTTAAGGTTCAAAATTTCTAACTCTAGTTCTTCTGCTTTCCCCTGAACAAGGTCTGCAATACATACGGCTAGTTCTATTACATTTATTTGGCAAGTAAAAGGATTGATACAGAAGGAGACAATTGGCTCGATATTTGTAAACTGCAGAAATCTCTCTTCAAACTGTTTTTGAAGCACTTGCAGGGTCTCAATAAATAATGACACATTTAATTCATTGTTACCTAGCATTTTCCTCATATATGGGAAGTGCATGAGAGACTTGAT
>PVKE010015189.1:5349-33931 GCA_004027555.1 Craseonycteris thonglongyai
AAAAAAAAAAAAAAAAAAAAAAAAAAAAAAAAAAAAAAAAAAAAAAAAAAAAAAAAAAAAAAAAAAAAAAAAAAAAAAAAAAAAAAAAAAAAAAAAAAAAAAAAAAAAAAAAAAAAAAAAAAAAAAAAAAAAAAAAAAAAAAAAGAGAGAATCAAAAAAATGCAACACAAAGCACAGGATATGAACAAATATTTGTAAACCGTATATCTAATAAGGAATTAATATTTAAAGTATATAAAGAAAAACTCATACAACTTAACAGCATAATGAAAATAAATAAAAGAAAACAATTAAACATGGGCTAAGGACCTGAGTAGATAAGTTTCTAAAGAAGTTATGTGAAAAGCCAACAAGTACATCACAGGATGCTCAACACCATTACTTGACATCTGCTAAAATGGTCATCATCAAACAAGAGAAGAGATAACACATGCTGGTGAGGACATAGAGAAAAAGAAGCTGTTAATGAGATTGTAAATTGGTATAGCCATTATGCAAAACAGTGTGAAAGATCCTCAAAAAGATCCTTTAGCTTTTACTTCTGTTGCCTTTGAGGTGAAATTCATAAAGTCCTCTCAGAACCCAAAGTCTATAAGTTTAGTAATGATATTTTCTTCTTTGCAATTTATTGTTTCCAGTCTTATGTGAAGATCTTTAATACAATTTGAGTTAATCTAAAAGCTTTCTTCACAGCAAAGGAAATGGTCAACAAAGATAAAAGAAAACCAACTAAACAGGAGAGAATATTTGCAAACAGTGCCTCTGATAAGGGGCTAATATCAAAAATATATAAAGACTCATATAACTCAACAACAAAAAAACAAACGATCCAATTTAGAAAAGGGCAGAAGACCTAAACAGACACTTCTCCCATGAAGACATACAAATGGCCAACAGATAAATGAAAAAATGCTCAATTTCACTAGCAATTAGGGAAATACAAATTAAAAACACGATGAGATATCACGTCACACCTGTTAGAATGTGTATAATCAAAAAGACAAGGAATAACAAGTGCTGGAGAGGCTGTGGAGAAAAAGGAACCCTCATATACTGCTGGGTTGAATGTAAATTAGTACAACCACTATTGACAGAAGTATGGGAATTCCTCAAAAAAATTAGAAATGGAATTTTATGACCCAACAATCCCTCTTCTGGGTATCTACCCCAAAACTTGAAAGCCTTAATTCACAAAGATATATGTACCTCAATGTTTATCACAGCACTGTTCACAGTGGCCAAGTCGTGGAAACAACCAAAGTGTCCTTTGATAGATGACTGGATAAAGAAGTTGTGGTACATTTACAAAATGGAATACTACTCAGCAGTAAGAAAAGATAAAATACAGTCATTTGTGAAAACATGGGTGGACCTTGAAACTGTGGTATTAAGCAAAATAAGTCAGACTGAAAAAATCAGAAAACATATGGCCTTATAAGTGGAATATAAAGCTAAAAGTAACAAGAAAACAAAAACTCATGGACCAGTCAATAGTTTAGTGGATACCTGAGGGTAAGGGGAGAAGGTAGTGGGAGAGTAAGAAAGGGGCATCAAATATTTATATGATGATGGAAATAGAACTGACTCTGTGGGGGTGAGCATATAATGCAGTACATAGATGATGTAATG
Source organism: Craseonycteris thonglongyai (assembly GCA_004027555.1). NCBI lineage: Eukaryota > Metazoa > Chordata > Mammalia > Chiroptera > Craseonycteridae > Craseonycteris > Craseonycteris thonglongyai. The sequence goes on from PVKE010015189.1 coordinate 6,979, forward strand.
TGGGCTTTTACACCTGAAACCTATGTAACTTTTATCAACCAAAGTCATCCCAATAGACAGAATAAACTTTGTTTTTATTTAAAGTTAAATGGGTAAATTGAAAAAAAAAAAAGTAGAACTATCATGTGCTCTAGCAACTCTAATTCTGGAAATACAGTATATATTTATTCAAAGGAAACAAAAATACTAACTCAAAAAGATATCTCCACCTCCAATGTTCATAGCAGCATTATTTATAATAGCCAAGGCATGAGAACAACCTAAGTGTCTGTGGGTGAAGAATGAATAAAGAAGTTGTGGTATATAGATAATTGTGTTCATTAAAAAAATAAAAATAAAAAATCTCCTTATAGAATCTCCTAGATGAAAGATTAAAAGCATGTAACCAAGCAGAATGACTAACACCACTTCAAATAACAAAAGCTATGAGTCGATTAAAAAAAAAGTCATATAATACATAGTGGGTAGTAATACTCAAGGTTGTTGGAGAAAGAATTCTCTCTGTGGAAGTGACAACATAGTTGATAAGAGGAAATGTCAAAAAGCTTAAAAAGCAAAGATAAATAGGAAGACAATTCCATGAAAAGGAAATAGTAGGTATAGAGTTGAGTCAAGCTTCTGTGAGAATATAAAAAAGAGAAGGCACAGTACTTGACATGAAGAGAGTAAGGAGGAGATGAATGAGACAAGTGTCACTCAATTAAAAATATTTTGTTTTGTTCTTGTTATTTTTTCTGCCCAGAATCCTAACATTGCCTTCTAAAATAACCTGGAAGTTAATAGGGGCACATTATCTAAGCTCAGGCAATAAAGTGAATGTCTCTAAAAAAACAATGGAACATTGGGCAAATAATGAAAAATGAAAGGAGAATTATCAAGTGCCAGGAGCACCAATGTCCAGGAGCAAGAATAATGGAATCTACTGGAAGCTGCCAAGCAGTAGTGGCACCAGGCTGAATGCTGAGTAGCCTTGTCAGTGATTGCTGCTCACCAGAATCTTTTAGTTACATCTGTTTCTGAGCTTGGTTCTCCAGTTTCTGTAATCTACCTGATAATCTTTCCAATTTATTTCTTTGTTTATTTAAATATGCAAGAGTCAGTTTCCATTACTGTACTTGCAAACCAGGACAACAACTGATAAATCATTATAGAGTGCTTTTCACTATGATTAGCATATTAAAATTAATTTCTTTTCTAGCTCCTACAATAATTATTCTTGCAAGAGTTTATAGTTCCTCAAATGTTATATAATCACTTTCTCATTCTGTCTGCACATGATCCTCTCTTTGTTTACCTGTGGACACTGCTCTTCCAAAATCCCTTCTAACCACTACCAAAGTTAATTTAATTTTCTATTCTTCTTTCCCATATTTTATTAGTAGGATAATCTAAATTGTGCTACAGTTAATAAATATCTCCAAACTCTTAGTGGCTTGCTTATTTTCATAAAGTCCACTGTGAATCCTCATCATGGCTAAGGGCACTGGTCTATCTAGGCCAGGGGTTCCCAACCTTTTTATACCCTAGGGCGCATTCTAAAATATAGGTAGGGCGGCGGGCACCAGCTGTTTCTAAGGATATTTATTATTGAACAAGAATAAAAAATAATAAACAAAAATAATTTAAAAATAATAAATTTATTGTACAAATTATACACACACAAAGAAACATATATACAAAAATGTATATAAAAACACACAAAGTAAATAAAAAACACACGTATAATATAATCATTTAAAAAAACATAAAAGAAAACACACAAAAAAACAATCTGTCAGTGTGATCTTTGGCATTGCATTTCATTGGCCAGTGCCTCGTAATTAAGAGAGTATGATGACAACCCTGTTAGCAAACAATTATTAAGACGCTCATCGGTAAGTCGAGATCTATATCGTGATTTTATTAAATTCATGTTTGAAAACAAAGATTCGCATACATATGTTGACCTGAAAAATAATTTGATTTTATATGCCGCTTTTTTTTTTAAATGGGAACCTTTATTTGTAGACTATGTTCCATAAGTCCTCTGATATTAAGGATTTTAGCAAAACATCGTTCTTAAGGTTCAAAATTTCTAACTCTAGTTCTTCTGCTTTCCCCTGAACAAGGTCTGCAATACATTCGGCTAGTTCTATTACATTTATTTGGCAAGTAAAAGGATTGATACAGAAGGAGACAATTGGCTTGATATTTGTAAACTGCACAACTCTCTCTTCAAACTGTTTTTAAAGCACTTGCAGGGTCTCAATAAATAATGACACGTTTAATTCATTGTTACCTAGCATTTTCCTCATAGATGGGAAGTGCACGAGAGACTTGATATGCAGATGTGATATCAACAAATTTAATTTCGCTTTCAATGCGTTTACAGAGCTTATCATTTCAGCTCTATTTTTGTCTTTTCCCTGCAACTCCAAATTGAAAGAATCTATTTTTTCCATGGTGTTAGCAAGAAAACCCAACTCCACCAGCCAGCAAGAGTCTGTTAGTTCACCAGAATTTTCATTTTTATCATGTATAAATGTTTTTATTTCTTCCATGAAGTTCACAAATCTTGTAAGAACTTTACTTTGACTGAGCCAACGTACTTCAGTATGCAGGATGAAATCGTGTTCTTTATCTTCAGTATCTTCTAACAGGGCCTTGAAAAGTCAGTGTTGCAATGGAGCTGCTCGAATAGAGTTGTTTATCTTTGTGACTATTTTCATAACATGTTCAAAGGGAAGTATTTTACAACACAAATCTTCCTGATGGATAATACAGTGGTAGGACATAAAGTTTGAAAATGATTCATCTTTCCTGCAAAGGGCAATAAATCCTTTGTTTTTACGAACCATTGCTGATACCCCATCGGTAGTTATCGCAGACAACTTATGCAAAGGCATGTTTATCGACCTGGCGTATGTTCTGACAGTTTTATAAATATCCTCACCTCTCATCTGTCCTTTCATTGGTAATATTTGCAACAGTTCCTCTTTTACTGTGAAGTTACTAAATACCATTCTCACTATAACTGCCAACTGTGCAGTGTCTGATATATCTGTTGACTCATCAATTGCAGAGAGAAGCAGTCACATATTTCCAAGTCAGTCTTTAACTGAGTTTGCAAGTCTTTTGAAATTGCGTGTATTCTTGTGACTGTGTTATTTGACAACTGTAGGTCTTGTATCACCGACATAATCTCACGTTTGTTAGAATATTCCTCCAACAAACAATAGGCAGCAGTCAGAAATGCTTCTTTGAACAATTCACCATCCTGGAAAGGTTTTTTCTTCTTTGCGAGCATGTGAGAAATTTTGAAAGAAGCAATGGTTGCCTTTTTAGATTTTTCCACATGTCTAGTGAAAACAGTCTGTTGAGTAGTTCAACTTAATTTGAGTTGATTTATTTTTTTCTTTCTTACTTCCGATTTAAGTGGATAATTCGTATCAAAAGTGGTATGACTTGTCTGAAAGTGACGTTCAACATTATGTTTTTTCGGCACTGCAATACTACTGCCACAGAACAGGCAAACGCATTTACCTTTTAAATTAATGAAACAATATGATTCCTTCCAGTCCATAGGTTCGTTTTCTCTTATTTGGTCCACTCATTTTAGGACTAAAAAAATAAAAATAAAAATAGTTATAGAACTACAATATCATATCAAATGGCCACCATCATAATAGATTGCCTACCTCGCTTTTAGTTCATTTAAAATCGAATAGATCAAAACACTGTGATCCTAGCTAACCGTCACGCCCCGATCAGTCCAGCAACCGCAATCAAAACGGCAACTTGGCGTCTCCCGGTTGGGTGGAGGAGAGTTTAAAGAGCGCAGCGGCTAAACAAGACGCGACATGTACAAAGGCGAAAGCTAGGGACAAACTTCTACATACGATATCGCAAACATACCAATGAATATAATAAACCTGTGTAGATACTCAAACAATATTTTTAAATTCTAACAAATGTATAAAAATAAATTATAGTTTTACTTAGTGTTTATGAAAAACTTCTGATGCAGTCAACTAATGGCGGGCGCACACAAATCGGGCCGCGGGCGCCATGGCACCCGTGGGCACAGGGTTGGAAATCCCTATTGGGCACAGGGTTGGGAATCCCTAGATTCTAGGCAATAGAGGTGGTTTTGAGCTTGTGACCACACAGGATACTTCCATATTTACCCCTTCAGAGGAATACAGAAACTTGAGAATCACACAAGAGGTTCACAGCTTTAACCTTCTATTTGCCCCGCATATAATGGGCCAGATTAATAGTCACATAACCTTGGCTAACTGCCTGGAGTGGGGAAGGATAGTTTTCATAATGCTCAGGGAGAAGTAATGTGAGGAGAATATGGTGAATAGATGACAGTGTGTTTGTTTTCCTGAAGAACTGTATTATATATATATATATATATATATATATATATATATATATATATATATAATTATAATTATAATTTATTCACTGCAAGTTGGTTTGTGTCTTCACCACACATCAGTCTTTGAGAGTAGGAACCATTACTTATTCTCCTCTGAGGTCTCAATACTGACCATAATGCTTGACTCTCTAGAAACATCCTATATTTAAACAAATATTGAGCACATAGAATTTATTGAATGAGAAGATAAGTACAGTTTTTCCAAAGTAAATTTCTGCATTATAATTTTATAATACAGAATCAGGCACAGTCCACCGAATATTATAGAATCAAAGTGCTCTATAGGGACTTCTGCTTCTATCAATATAATAGGATACATTCTCTGGGGGCCTTTCTAATACTTAAATTCTACATAAAAAATAAATTATACTTTATTTCTAGAGTTGTGTGACGCAAGATAAATAATAGCACAAAAGAGCCCTAAAAAATGAACCAGAAATAAAGAAGAAAAGCTGTGTGAAGAAAGCACATGAAGGGCAGGTTTTGTGGGCAGAAACATCAGTATAGATTTTTGGGACACTGGGCTGTCTCCTAGATTCATAAGGGAGACTTTCCGAACCAGGAATTCACACATAAAACTGAAGACTTGGCAAGGAATAATTGTAGCTTCAAGTTGGATGTTCTTTAGTTTCTTGGCATAACAAATTCAATCACTATCTGCAGGCAAGCATTCTTCCACTGGGCCTACAGAGTTGCCAAATAATACCATCATATTATGATGGTATATTATGAATGGTTTTAAATAAATTCACAAAATGTTGATATGTAAGAATTCTTACAATTTTTCTAACATTTTATTTTTTTTCAAATAGTTTACGTAAAATTAAATTATTAAATGGCACTGTCTATAGTGACATTTTCTGAACTGAGCAAAGAATTATTAACCTTCTGGCATAATGTCTTTAAATTATATTGGGTAAAGTGACTTAAATAATAAAATATAATTATTTATACTAAAATTTAAATCTTTTTATGTAACTAAATTCATGATATTATTTCATTTAATTTTATTCATTTACAACTATAACATAAAGTTTGTCTTCATTCTGTTTCAACAAGAATTTGATAATGTTATCCTATGATTATAAAGTAATAGAAAATATTTAAATACTAAAATATCATTATAATCTGAGCATAATTACCAATAAATTTAATTACTACGTCATATTGTGCAGAAAAGTGTTAACATAAAAGCCCTGAAACTGTTATTCTTAGAAAGGCTTGCTTCCAAAGGTTGATTTTGGCTAGCATTTAGAAACATGGTTTCAAGTGTTTTTACTACCCTCGTAAAGAGTGCCACAATATGCCTAAGCAATTTATGCATGCAATGTGGTTAGTGCTGAGTATCTGTTTTCCTTCTGGGAGTCTGAATTTTGATACATGCTAGCCAAAGGCTGCCCACATAACCAGCTCTGAATAAAAACAAAACAAAACAACAAAACACAACACAACACAACACAACACAACACAACACAACACAAACCAAACCAAACCAAACCAAACAACAATACAAAACCTGAGTAGAGTCTCTAATGGGCTTCCCTGGTAGACAACGTTTTCACAAGTTATTTCTAAAGGAATTATCATGTCTCCATAATTTACATAAGGAGAGGACAGTTGGAAACTTGTACTTGGTTTTCCTGTGGGTTTTGCCTCAAGTGATATTTCCCTGTGTTGATGTTGGTTTTTTTTGATGAAATAAATCATTGCTGTGGGTAAAGACTATATGCTAAGTTCTATGTGTCTTCTTAGCCAATCAAGAGACTGGGAGTGGTGTTGTGGACCCCACACACACCAATATGAAGTATTTAGGTATGTCATGATTACCTAAATGCATTTTTTAAGTAAAGTATGAAAGAAGTTTAGTTGTTTTACAATAGAACAAAAATAAAATAAGAATCATATTATAAAGACTTAATATATTACCTTTCCTTCAAACCAGCCACAATATGTATAGTCTTTATTCACATTAACCAGTATCTTTAAAATTTCCTGTTCAAGTCTATCCTCACTTGAATGACTTTCACAAAAAAGAAAAATCAATAATATGTCGCCATTACTTTTAGAGTCAGTTTTCTGTTTGTTTGTTTGTTTGTTTATTGCTTTTCTACATTTCTAAGGAAATACCTTATGATCTCATCTCTAATATTCTATTTTGGTCAATAAAATATGACAAATTAAATAGAACTATAACATCTGCAGTACACATTGCTGCATTTTAATCTGCTTTTAGAAGCATTTCAAGATATTTTTTATGTGCACTTATTATGTGCACGAGAAAGAAGTCATAACTTCTTGTAAGTCACTGAATGATAAACTCTGATTTTAAAGATTAAAAAAAATTTAATGCTGGTAACAACAATTAGGTTGAGTTATATTAACTCCAAATCTAGGTAGCTTTATTTGATCTCTGTAACATTGGTCCTGGTGTCTTCAAAATCATGTATATTTATGTTTCCCACCAAAAATTGTTAAAATAAAGAATTTAGGTTATCAAGACAAGCTGTTATTAAGTTTTTAGTAAGAAACTTAGGAGACAAAAAAGTGTACTACAATTATATTATATTTGACATTTCTGTGTGTTAAATTAGCTATAACTAATTTTATATCTTCAAGAGAAATAATACTCTGAATATTATATAAATAAAGATGACATTATTGATAATTTGTAAGGAAACATATTTCAAAATCTAGACTTTATCTTTTGTAATAATCAATTGCTGATATTATATTTCTAAAATATACTTAAACTACGAGACAGCCTAATACAGTTGCTATTATTTCAAGTAAAGATAATTTCCTATATCTAGAAAATAAAGGAAAAATAAAAAATTGAATAATAAAAACAACACAAGTAGTAATATGTAAAATAAAGATATGTAAATACTTTATATTAAAATGTTTTTAAATATTTTGACCACCAAAGATATTTTTACATTTTCTTTTTATTAAATTTTTAATGTGACAAGTCAAAGATAAATTAAAAATTTCCTTAAAAATAAGAAATGGCGGGGAAGCCGGGATGGCTCAGTGGGTTGAGCACTCACTTTGCAGCGCTGGGGACCCAGGATCAAATCCCGGCCCCGGCCCATGTGGACCCGTGTGCTGAACTGGGGAGTTCCCCCAGTTCAGTTCTCTCTCTCTCTCTCTCTCTCTCTCTCTCTCTCTCTCTCTCTCTCTCTCTCTCTGTCAAAAACAATAAAAAAAAAAGAAATGGCTCTAACATTTATTAAATATGAAATAATTTATGAAATTTTAGAACTACCCTAAGTGAGCTATACATACATATGTCTACCAATATGTAGACATATGATTAAGTTATAGTTATGTGCTAAAAACAGGTTGCAAAGTAATGTACATAGTACAATTCTATTTTAAGTACAGAAAAGAAGCAAACACTATAACAACAAAACAAAAAACACCTTAAACTAAACATTTTTTGTGATAATATATACATGGAATGGAGAAAAAAGTATACCTTGAAAAAGGTCCCCTTGCCCCCTAAAATAAAGCTTTTTTCAATCAAACATTTATTTTTATTTTTTAACATTTGTGCAAATATTAGTTTTAAAGTGTTTTATTTGTATAACTTTATTTTATTTTTATTATTTTTTTAAGATTTATTTATTGTTTTTCACAGAGAGAGAGAGATATATACAGAATCAGAGACAGAGAGAAGGGGGAGGGCTCAGAACAGTCTCCATAGTTGCACATCATTGGTCCACATAGTTTCATTCCACAGGTGGGAGGGGGGCTGCACAGGGCAGGAACCAGGCCAGGGTCTCGCCCCGGTGAGAACTGAACTGGGGGCACTCCCCAGTTCAGCATATGGGTCCGCACAGGCAGGGGCTAGGATTCGATCCTCAGTCCCCGTGGCTGCAAAGTGAACACCTACCCCACTGAGCCATCCTGGCTACCCTAACTTTATTTTAAAATAAAACATAAATATATGTTCATTGAAAAGAGTTTATTATAAAAAAAATAAAATTTGAAATTTGCCTTTGTTTGCTCCCTTCACAATTTTTTAGCTTAGCAATTATTTATAAACTGTCATCCCAATATCTTTTATAGATTTTTACACACACACCTCTTCTACCTCTTACTTCTTGGCATCTCTCAGTCTCTAATCCATCCATTTCTGTGATATATTTTAACCACAATTCAGTCTTTCTCTCTGAATCTTGGGATTTTTTTTTTATTGTTAAATTTATTAGGGTAACATTGGTTAATAACAATTACATTGTTTCCAGGTGTACAATTCTATATTACATTATCTATGCATTGCATAATGTTTTGTTTTTACAGAACTCGTGAGAATTTTGTTAAACTGTAATCTAGATCAGCATTTCCAAAGTCTGTACAATGTACATATGACTATATGTCCAAGATGTTCACTCTCATGTTGGCAGAACCTTCAAAGTATTTGATTTCTCTTCAAATACTCTCATATGATAATCCAAAGAGGAATCTCAGTTCTTAAGAAACAGTGTCTTTGGAAGTTAGGACAAAATAGAATGTCATTACTAAAATCTATACATATGTTTAATTTAATAAACACATAACGCTCCATAATATATACTTTGCTAATATACGTAACAAAAAAAAAAGATAATTTGAAACTGTTACTTTTCTGCTATATCTTTGGATTTCTGGTGTAATTTTTAACTCATTATGAGTTAAAATTAAATTGGGCCCTCTTCCCGCACTGTTGTTCTGATCGACTGGCAGTAAAACCATGCTTTTGGCTTACTTCCAGAAAGATATTTAGTCCAAGATAATTCTTTAGTTCAAAACTCTGGGGCAGTTTTTCTCCCAAACATGTAAGTCTTTTAATGCTGTGACTTGTCTAATTAAGTTTCAGAGGATTTTTAGTGATTCAATGAAGTTATAAATAAACGTTAAAAGTGACAATTCTAATTCTGGTTCTGGCTATGATGATCTAAGCACATTCTAAAGAGACCCTTCCACTGAATGTAGCTATAAAACCTAAACAGAACTCATTAAACAACCATCAGAGGACTAATAAGGAGGATTGAGAGACACAACAAGAGTTCAAAGTATCCCTCAGTCAATGTTGAGTTTATTGTTGGTATTTCCTCAGGTGGCCCGTGGCCTGAAACCGAAGATACCCAGAAGTGAGCGCAGTGGTTCAGTGAGAGCCCCAGGAGCAGCAGTCCCCTAGATCTGGCTCCAGTAGTAAAAATAAGGGCATGCTGATGTTCAGATACAGTACAGAAGTATACTATAACCTTAGCAGTATGCTGTATTTCAAATATGTTTCAGATGAAATTAGTAATATAAAACAAAAAATAGAAGGTAAAACAAGCTAATTTTGTATTCAATGTTAGAAAAAGATGACATTCTAAACTTCAAAGCTATAGAAAAAATCACAAGAAAATAATAATTAGAATTGACCAGATAAAAAATTAAAACATAGATATAAGAAAAAGATAAGTAACAACAAAGGGAGAGACTTGGCAGAAAAATTTGGTTTACATAAATAATATATTAGTTTTACTTTAATTTTTCAATGTCAAAAATTGAATTAAAAATCCAAGACTATTCTTTGTCTTTCATTCCACTTCTTTTCCCAGTTGGGCATATTAAAGTCAAATAAATACAAACTTCTAAAATAGGCTTATCTACAGAAAAAACAAACAAACAAACAAACAAAACAAAAAAACTCTGAGTATTTAAATTTATGACTAAAGTATAATTTAATAAAGTGTCCCTACAAATCACAAATTTAAAAAGTGTTTTTATTTTAAAAGAATGGATGATAATTTCGTTCTTAATTTTTAAGGAACTTCCATACAGTTTTCAATAATGATTATACCAATTTATGTTCCCACCAACGGTGTATGAGGTTTCCTTTTTCTCCACAGCCTCTCCAACACTCATTACTTGTCTTGTTGATTACAGCCATTCTAACAAGTGTGAGGTGATATCACATTGTGATTTTGATTTGCATTTCCATAATAGCTAGTGAAGTTGAGCATTTTTTCAATTGTATTTCTTCTTGGGAGAAGTGTCTATTCAAGTCCTCTGCCCATTTTTAATTGGATTCTTTGTTTTTTGTTGGTGTTGAGTTCTTTATATATTTTGGATATTAACTTCTTATCAGGGCATTGTTTGCAAATATCTTCCCCATTTGGTTGGTTGCCTTTGTTTTATTGATGATTTTTTAAAAAGATTTATTTTATTGTTTTTGACAGAGACAGAGAGAGACAGATACAAAGAGAGACAGAGAGAATGGGGAGGGCCCAGAGCAGTCTCCATAGTTGTACACCATCAATTTTTCAACATGAATTTGTTCCACACAGGTGGGTGAGGACCACACAGGGCAGGAACTGGACTAGGGGTCTCCCACTTGGAAAGCACACCCCAGTTCAGCATATGAGTTCCCTCAGGCTGGAGCCAGGACTCAATCCTCGGTCCCGGGGGCTGCAAAGCGAGCACTTAACCTGTTGAGTCATCCTGGCTTCCCCAGATGATTTTTTTTTTCTATTTAGAAGTATTTTAGTTTGATATAGTCCCATTCATTTCTTTTTGCTCTTTCTTGCCTTTGAGGTCAAATTCATAAACTCCTCCCTGAACCCAAGGTCCATGATCTTATTACATGTGTTTTCTTTTATGCAATTTATTGTTTCAGGTCTTATGCTTAGGTCTTTGATTCATTTGAGTTAATTTTAGTATATGGTAACAGATCTTGAGATCATAATGCTAAGTAAAATAAGTCAGACAGAAAAAGTAAAAAAAAAAAAGCATATGACCTCACTCATACAGAAGATATAAAACAGAAAGCAACAAAGAAACATGACAAATGAACAGAAAAACAAAAACTCACAGACAAAAATTTAGTGGTTACTAGAGAGTAAAGGGGAAGGAGGGTGATAGAAGAGAAAGGGTGGTCAAGTATATGGTGATAGAAGGAGGATTGACTCTGGATGGTGAACACAAATAAATTTAACAAAAATGATCAAAGGAACGTCAAAATTTGGGGACAAACTGGAATCAGCAAATAGTTTGAGGGAAAAAAACCCAAGGTTTTATATTGACATTGAGGAATACTCCCAATGAAGTGCCATTTCGTGATTTAGAAATCTATTTATTTATTTATTTATTTATTTATTTTGACAGAGAGAGAGAGATACAGAGACAGAGACAGAGAGAGAACCGAACTGGGGGACCTCCCCAGCTCAGCACGTGGTTCCGCACAGGCCGGGCCGGGATTTGATCCTCGGTCCCCGGTGCTGCAAAGTGAGCGCTCAACCCACTGAGCCATCCTGCCTTCCCCCCATTTCGTGATTTAGAAAGAAAGAATACTCTCAAATTTCTACTTTAAAATGATGAACTGTTGCAAGATAAAAAACAATTTTTTACTTCATAGAAATGTTATAAAAACCAGTAATGTTCTGACCCTCAGGGAGCCAATAGGGAGTGGACTGTAGAGAACTATAAAAGTAAGTTTAGTGTCTGTTCTGATACACAAATGTTTCTGTTCATTTCTGTAAAATGTTTTGATATCAAGACTAATTTCAAAGGTGAAAGTATTTTATTTTTATGAATGTCCATTGCATAAATGAGATACTGGCATCCATTAATATACACAGTAGTTTTTTTCCTAAATAAATATAAGATTTTTATTAAATTTTAACATGTATAATCACAGCACAAGCATTAATACTAGAGAGAGTTATCAAGGGGAAGCTTGTGAATTTTTATAGTTCTCAAATTTCTCTGGAACAAAAGTTTTATGCTAATAAAGTTTCACATAGTTTAGTAGTAGGGGCCAGACACAGGAGCAAAAGATAATGGTATATGATTTCTCAGGAACACTTCCAAAAATGGTCCAATGATTGTATGAACCTTTTCAATGCATGAAACACACATCACCATGAATATAAGAAGCCACTACAATAATGAACATTTTCTTTGCTTTCACTGCCTTCTTATTCCTTATGACAGATCTTGACACAAAGCAGTACATGATTTTGTTTTGCAAGTATAATTGTGCGTAGTTATTTCTGTATTTTAATCACTAAACAATCCACAATATCCATGGTCTTCATGTGGACAATGTTATAAACTATATCAAGGTTAATTAAGCTCAAATAAGTAATAGAATTAATTAGTTACACATATTGTTAAGTGTTGCAACATGCTAGTATTTTCCAGACAGATTATTCTGATGAAAACAACAAAAACAATAACAGTCGTTGCACAGACAAGGAAAGAAATTAAAGGCAATAAAGCTGTATGCAGTGTACAGTTCTAGGTAAAACAATGAATTAAATAAAGACTTTTTAGAAAGCCATCTAAATCAGTCTTTAAAAATAAATTAAAACTCCTAAAATATGTTATCTATGAAAACAAACAAACCCCCAAAATAAAAAAAATAAAACCTCTGATTCTACAATTCAAGACTAAAGTATAATAATTTAATAAGGATTCCCTATAAATCACAAATTTAAAAAGGTTTTTTTTTTCTTAATCTCCTTTCAGCTAGCTTTCAGTGCTTAATGACACTTTGGTGGCTCCTCATTAGGATTTGCCTCTGGACTTTACATATCCTTACCTACAATAACTATAGCAGCTTTTTCTTATCCCTTCAAGGCCTTGCTAAACAATTGTCTGGCTATTGCTGAGAAAATCACATTAAGTTGTCAATAACACCCTTCTATCTTCCATCTTCCTAGAAAGAATGGCCACAAATTAGGATCATTTTAGTTTCTCTGGTACTAGGCTGAGTTTTTATTGTTTTGCTGTTATTTTTTTTTCTGTTGCTGTTTGTAGGTAGGGGAGGAGGTGAATGAATTAAGGAGAAATATAAACATTTAATAGTGCATTTTATATTCAGAGGCTTAAAAGAGTAAGTATAAGACAGAATGCTAGATTAGTAGAACTATTTGGCTTTCCAGTACAGAATTTAAAAGTTTGAAGTTGAATGTCACAGATGAGGCATGGCTTTTGTAGGTCACTATAATCGCTGTCTAGCCTGGTAGGCCTGTTTGTCTGACTGCCTGGTGCCTGGAGGCACAAACCTATTTATGTTACATATAAAGCCTGGATTACATTTTTTTTTTCTGACAGAGAGAGAGAGAGACAGAGACAGAGACAGAGACAGAGGGAGAACTGAACTGGGGGCACTCCCCAGTTCAGCATATGAGCCGGGGCCAAGATTCGATCCTCAGTCCCCAGAGCTGCAAAGTGAATGCTTAACCCACTGAGCCATCCCAGCTTCCCTGAGTCACTTTTTTAAATTTACAATTTTAGTTTTGGTGGCCTTGCTACCACCAACATGGAGACTTGTACCTAACTCTGTTTTCGGTGCTCGAATGACCAAACCTAAAGCTGGAGAAGCTACCCTGGGTTCAAATACTTTCCCTCCATCATGATGGTATACTCTCTGATGGTGATAGCTTACTTTGAAACTCAAAGTGTTGTATCTATTACTGATTAACATGGGCATTAGAGACCAGTAGGTTTCTTGGCCTACAGTGTAAATGGGCAATATATTATGGAAGAACATGTATCCAGCTTCTGTTTACAATGGGAGGTTTAGGTTTAATAATCCTAGACCAACCCACTGCAACAAATATCCCAAAACTTAATGGATTTTTTTCTTCAATTAACTGCACTTGTGTGCTTCCTTTTGAGTTTTACATTGCTAGAGAGTATTCATGAGAATAAAATTGCCCATCTATCTGATGGATGAGAGTACCTTTTGAGAAGAAATCCATGGATGTTCTATTTGTTTCTGTTAATGGTTTTAAAGACTATACCAATCCTCTGATTTGAGATATGGAATCGATGAAAAGAAGCATCTAGTAGAAAACATAAGAAGCATATAATAAAGCTCAGACTAGAATATTTTCTTGGTGTCAAAGGTTATCACAGTATTTTTTTTCGGCTGAGCTATATTGACATAACAACAATTTTAAGTGGCATTTTCTTCTCAGTTTTTCATTTCTTAAAGAAAATTTACTCCATTTCTACAATTACAATGTTGAATAGAGTGATTATTTTTTACAACCCCCTTAACAATTTTTGGAGATGACATTTCTGACTGAGAAATTAATGTCACATCATGGGGATGCCGGGATGACTTAGCTGGCTGAGCTCTCGTCTTGCAGCCCTGGGGTCCAAGGATCGAATCCCGGTCCCGACCTGTGCGAACCCATATGCTGAGCTGTGGTGTGCCCCAGTTTGGTTCTCACCAGGAAATGCCTCCCATGTGGGAGGCCGCCGACTTGGTTCCTGCCCTATGCAGCCCTGGGCCTACATGTGGAGTGAAACTATGTAGAAAACTAATGACGTGCAACTATGGAGACTGCTCTGGGCCCTCCCCCTTCTCTCTGTCTCTCTCTGTCTCTATCTCTGTCAAAAACCATAAAAATAAATCAAAAAAGGAAAGAAAGAAATTATCATCACATCAGGAAGTGGGATCTGATAAGCTGAGAACTCTGAACAATGGATCAGCTTTACATATGGTGCTTGGCCTTTTAAATAAAGTATGAGACAGTACATTATTTCAGATATGTATGTATGAAAGGAGCAAAAATAAATAATTTTCTAATTAACACCTCTAAAAAATGTACTGATTTGAAATGTAATAACAAAGAAAAAATCATAACCAGATAATAAATGTCTATAATTAAAATGTATCAGATGAGTACCATGGGTTTTCGACCACTTGTTTTCAGATTTACTGTCTAGATAAATGAAGCTATTTGAAAAACTGACTATTTTATTTCCTTCTTTTGCCTTAGTAGGGTGACAATGTGTAGGTAAACTAAAATCATTGCAAATCATATTTTGTCTTTATGTTCTCTCATCCAGGTTTAACACAAGTTTTATTGGAAACGCATACTCACTACAATACTCAGAGTGAGGAGAAGGGTGAGGCCAGTAAGGAATGTAAGGTTCAAAATTTAAGGAAGCACTTACACTCAAGAAGGGACTATGCACTCACAGTGCCATGATAATGTGTGCCTTATTAATTTTTTTCTTTTTATTGTTAAATTTATTAGATTTACATTGGTTAGTCAAAATTATGTAGATTCCAGGTGTACAAATTTTCCATCACCATATATTTAGCTGGTCCTCCCTCCTCTTCCACCCTCTAACCCTCTTATCTGCAGGAAACCACTAAGCTGTTGACTATGTCCAAGAAAATGTATTTTTTTTGTTGCTTTTAGTTTTATATTCCACATATGAGTGAAGTCACGTGGTTCTTAGCTTTTTCTGTCTGGCTTATTTTGCTTAGCACGATGACCTCAAGTTCCATCCATGTTGTTGTAAATAGCAGTATTTCATCTTTTCTTATAGCTGCATAATATTCTATTGTATATACATACCACAGCTTTTTTATCCTGTCATCAAAGGACACTTTGGTTGTTTCCATGTCTTGGCCATCATGAACAGGCACTGCAGCAAACATTGGGGTGTGTATGTTTTTATGGACTAAGATTTTCACAATTTTTGATATTTTTAAAGTTCTTACTTGAGGTAAAATATAATGTTTTAGTTATAAATCCTTTTCTTACTATTTAGAGCTATTTTAATAATTACATAATATACTTGATATGTACAAAAGAATGCATATAAAATAAATATACAGCATAAAGCCTAATTATAACTTAGGCATCATTGATTAATCACTTAAATTAAGGTTTAGAAATAAACCGATAATAATTGTCTTTCCTTGTGTTCTCACCACTTTCTTTATGGGAGTTATTACTATGCTGATTTTTTTGTTTGTTTGTTTATTCCTTTTAAAAACCATTTTAAATAAGGTATTTTAAAAATAAGTACATAGAAGTAAAATAGCTGAGTCACAATGTTTGCATAAATTCCACTTAGCAAGATACTTTCAAAAACTTTTTAAGGGGGTTGGATCAATTTTTACCTCGATCAACAGTTCTAAGAGTTTGATTTGATTGACAATCTCACCAACTCTTGGAATTATGAGAGTTCTTACTTTTGCAAATCTAATGATTTTTAAATATTTTCCCATATGGCTTTAATTTCACTTCCCTGATTACCTACACGTTATAATATTTTGTCATAAATTAATTGGTTATATCTTGTTTAAAAAATTCCATTTCATGTAATTCTCATTTTTTTTCCTTTTTCTGTCTGATATGTAGGCGTTATACATTTTGGATATTAATCTTTTCTTGCTGATATGTGCTTGATTATCTACCATCTTGCTGTTTGAGTATCTCTTGTGATGTCTTGTGATAAATAAACTGGTTTACTTTTAGTGTAGTCAAACTTTAATATTTCTGTATATGTTACAAATATTTGTGTCTTTTAAATAAATTCTGTACTAAACCAAATTCATGAAGATAGTCTATTACTACATTTTAAAATATTTTTCTGGGGAAGGCGGATGGCTTAGTGGGTTAAGTGCTCACATTGCAGTCCCGGGGACCGAGGATCAACTCTGGGCCCCAGCCCATGCATACCCATATGCTGAACTGGGGAGTGTCCCCAGTTTGGTTCTCACTGGAGTGAGACCCTGGCCTAGTTCCTGCCCTGGGCAGCCCCGCACCCAGTTGTAGAATGAAACTATGTGGAAAAACCAATGATGTGCAACTATGGAGACTATTCTGGGCCCTCCCCCTTCTCTCTGTCGCTGTATCTCTCTCTCTCTCTCTCTGTCAAAAACAATAAAAATAAATCTTTAAAATATTTTTTTATTTTAAATGCTAAATTCATTAAGAATTTTTTAAATATTTATTTTATTCTTTTTGACAGAGACAGAGAGAAACAGAGACAGAGAGAGGCAGATAGTAGGGGGAGGGGCCCAGAGCAGTCTTCATAGTTGTACATCATCAGTTTTTGACATGGTTTTGTTTCACATAGGTGGGCAAGGATTGCGCGGGGCAGGAACTGGACAGGGGGCCTCCCATATTGGAAGCTTGCCTCAGTGAGAACCGAACCAGGGGCCTCCCACATGGGAAGCACACCCCAGTTCAACATATGGTTCTACATGGGCTGGGGCTGGTATTTGATCCTCAGTTCTCTAGGCTGCAAAGCGAGTATTTAACTCGTTGAGCCATCCCAGCTTCCCCAAGAATTTTTTTATGTTTAAGTTGAAATAGGAATTCACACATATTCTCCCCTCTCATTTGAATTACCCATGTTTTCCATGGATAGACAGTATCACCTTGTCATGCATTGTGTTCCTATATATGCGTGTCTTTTGCCTATATCTCCATCAATTTTTCTTTGGTTTAACTAGTCTATAATTTTAAACATTCTTGTTATCTGGTTAGTTCATCACCTATATCTTACACTTCTTCACGAGTGATTTGGCTAGACCAGGATTCGATCTTTTGGCTCCGGGGCTACAAAACAAGTGCTTAACCTGCTGAGTCATCCCAGCTTCCCCTGAATTTTTATTTCTGATTACTAGCATATTTTCATATGATGAGAAAACATAATAGGTATGATTCTAGTTATTTGAAAAATGTTGAGTTAAGATTTATGATCAAATACATGTTTAATTTTTGTAATGGTTTTATGATTACTTGAAAAAACTATTAATGGGAATTGTGGTGATTAATTGTATATATCATCTTGACTAGCCACATGGTGCCCAGATTAAACATTATTTCTAGGTGTGTCTATGAGAATGTTTTCAGATGATATTAGCATTTGAATTTGTGTACTAAGTAAAGTAGATTGCTCTGCCCACTGTGGGCAGGAATGGTTCTACCCTTTGAAGATCTGAATAGAACAAAAGGCAAAAATGTAGAAGGAGGAGCAATTTGACCCTTTTGTTTCCTGACTGCTTAAGTTAAGATATTTCCTATCTTCTCAAGCCCTAGAACTAGAATTTACACTATAGGCTCCCTGGTTCTCATGCCTTCAGAAACTGACTAAATTATACTATAGGATTTTTTGGATTCCTGCTTTCAGATGGTAAATTGTGGTCCTTCTCAACCCCCATAATAACATGAGCCAATTCTTCATAATAACTCTATCTATCTATCATCTTGATATATATGTATATATTTAATTATATTTGTATATTAACCTTGTATCTTGCAACCTTGGTATAATCACTTATTAGTTTCAGTCATTTTTTTAAAAATATTTTTTTTGTATTTTCTACTTAGACTTGAATTTGTTTTCTATACCAATTTGACATCTGTTTTAGCGGACTATTTCATTTTGTTTATACCTGTTATGAATACTGATGTATCTTTATTAAATTTAATTATCTATTTGTGTTTAATCATACAGCCATATTTTTAAAGATTTATTTTACTGTTTGAGAGAGGGTGAAAGACAGAGACAGAGAGGGGGGAGGGCTCAGAACAGTCCATATTTATACATCATTAATTGTGACATGGTTTCATTCTACACAGGGATATGCGGTACCATGCAGGGCAGGGACTGAACTGGGTGCCTCCTGCATGGGAGGTGAGAACCTTTGCTGCCATCCCAGAGGTTAGCAGTTATGCCCCAGTTTGGCACATGGGTTTGCATGGCCAGGGTCAGGATTTAATCTCCAGACCTTGTGGTTGCAAGGCAAGTACTCAACCTGGTGAGATATCCTGACATATTCATAGAACCTTTTTTTATTTTTTTCTGTACTTACATTCTTCTCCTTCCCTGTAATTTAAATTAATTTATAATAGTATCTATTTGAATTAAACACTGTTTATCTTAGTGCTTACAAATAAAATTTTTATGCATAGTTGATTTAACAAATTGTTACATTAACCAGTATATCTACACACATATGTAAAAAAATTAGAATATTTTAACATTAATAACACTCATATTAATCTTACATGCTATTTTTATTCAATATTTAACTTCTTCCATGTGACGGTCTCCAAATTAGATATGAATAATATTGTTTTATATAGGTAAAATTTGTTTGGAATTATTTGAATATTTATTAATGTATTTATTCATTGTTCTTTGCTAACTTTATGTATGTTTAAGATTAAGGCTCTTCTTTGTTGAAATTCATCCTTTAAAAGTTTTTTTAGGAAGTTTCCCTTTGTCTAGCATTCCCCCATTTTACCACCTTTCTTAATATATATTTTTATTGCCTATTTAATTTTAGTTTAACAAATATTTTTGCTAAGCAATAAAAAACATTCATTTTGTACTATCTTCTTAATCTCAAAATTGTTGTTTGGAATTAACTTATCAGGGTAATTGCTTTTTTTCTATTCGTTAATGTGTCTTTTCTTTCTTTTTCTAAGGACTTTACTCAATAATTTTACTTTGATGTGTATAGGTGTGAGTTTTTGTAATATTTGCTATCTGAAATTCATTATGTTTTGTAAATCTGAGATTTATAGGTACCATTGATTCTTGAATATTCTTGATGCCATATTTTCAAAATTACCTATGTCCAGTTTTTTCTAATTTTTTGTGGATCTGACAGATGCATGTCATTCTGCTCATATTTTTAATCTTAACTGTTATTTTTTTTATTTCTTTTTCTGTTTGTAAATTTGTTTGTATAGAGGCTGACATTAGTATTTTCTAAGCCTAGAATTTCTCAGAATGACCAGTGTATCCAAGGCCTATACTTTTAAATGCTTATGGGTTCCCAGTCAGACCATGCCTGAAATAGACATCCTTTTTATTCGTTCATTTCTCTTATGCTGAAATGGAGGTTATTTTATTGTAGGCCTCCCTTTATTTAAATTTAAGAACTCTGTGTTTATTCAGGAATCTCATATTTATATCAGTTAAAATTAAGTTAGTGATATGTAACAGAAAAAACAAACTATCAGTAGGTTACACACACACACACAAATAGATTAGCCTTCTATTACGTTAAAAACAGTCTGAAATCAGTTAGTCTAAGATAATCATGATGTTTCAATAGTTGTTATGAACCCAATTTCCTTCTATATTTGTGTTCTGCCAGCTTTAAGATCAGGCATTTACAGCCAAGGCTACCTAATTACAAGTGAGAGATTCTTTTTGTTAGCTATTCATAAAAGAAAGAGGAAAGCAAGAGGAAAATATTTTTCTAAAGGTAGTCTTTTATAAAGAGGTTTAAAAGTTTACCCACCTGTTAAATAAACACACTGGTAAATTATTCAACAGAATTTATGTTTCCATCATTACTTCTATCTGAGAGGATGGCTGGAAATTTAGTCCTTAGATGTGCATGTGGCCACCTGAATAAAATGGGGGTTCAATAATTAAAATGTATAAAAAAATGTTTATTAGAGAGGCAACTAGCATTACCTGCTTTGTGAAAATAAAATATTTTCTCCTGTTCACTACAGTCATTAACTTTAAAATTACAAATCAAATGCATTCAGAAAATTGGGAATGGAGCTTCCCTATGATACTCCTCATAGTGTCTTTGGGTGTCTTCTCAAAATCCTTGAAGGTCTTAGTCTGTAAAAACTTATGTACCTCAATATTCACTGCAGCACTGTTCACGGTGGCCAAGACATGGAAATGACCAAAGTGCCTTTTGATAGATGACTAGATAACAAAGCTGTGGTACATTTACACAATGAAATATTACTTAGTGATAAGAAAAGATGAAATTCTGCCACTTGCAACAACATGGATGGAACTTGAGATCATCCTGTGAAGCAAAATAAGGCACACTGAAAAAAGTAAGTGCCACATAATTTCACTCCTATGTGGAATATAAAACTGAAAGCAACAAAGAAAAAAAATCTCACAGATATAGTCAATAGTTTAGTGGTTACCTGAGGATAAGGGGGAGGGGTGTTGGAGAGGAGAGAAGAGGAGCTAAATATGTGTTGATGGAAAGAGTTGTACACCTGGAACCTATGTAACTTTTGCTAACCAATGTAAACCTAGTACATTTAACAATTTTTTTTTTTAAAGAGGGGTAAAACAAAAAGAAAGAAACACAACTACAAGTTAAAGGTACTGCCAAGGTAAAGCAAAGACAATGTCCTCCAATGGCCATAATAGTGTCAACTTTACCTTAAAACTAGGGATGAAAGTTCCCATCACATTTTAAAATTTTATTTGCTTCTAAGTCAGCTATACTCTTTTTTAAGATTTATTTATTTTTTTATTTTATTGTTTTTGAGAGAGAGAGAGAGAGAGAGAGAGAGAGAGAGAGAGATACAGAAACAGAGAGAGAACTGAACTGGGGGAACTCCCCAGTTCAGCATATGGGTCCGCACGGGCTGGGGCCAGGATGCAATTCTCAGTCCCCGGCGCTGCAAAGTGAGTGCTTAACCCACTGAGCCATCCCGGCTTCCCCTAGCTATACTCTTAAAAAGGTTTTTTATAATATTTTATGAAGTGCTTTGTTGCAAGGCATTATTTCAGAATCCAGTCATCTTCCACTTAATGTAAATTATATGATTGTAAATACCTAACATTCTGGATGCAATATTTAAGAAAATAATAACCTATTCTTCATCATTTTTAAATTAAAATAAAAATTATAATGCATTGAACCTCAACAAAACCACAACTAATTTTCTAAATCACTATTAAATGTAATAAAATGCTTACTTAAAAGGCACAAATATATCATGTTTGCATATAAAAAATGCTTAAAACTATGCTTTATGATTGTTAAACAATTAATATGGTTATTAAATTCATTTTCTATGCAGTAAAATGTACACTTTACATATAGCACTATAAATACTTTGTTTCCAATGTGGAAAGGCCAATAACACATAATAACTTCAATAGAAAAATGGCATGTAAAGTTTTAGAATAAAATGATAATTTCATATAATAAACTATAGTTTACCAGTTGAGTTGGAGACAGAAGACTTGAAGCAAGCTTGTAATGGAGAAGTGAAAGAGATTTAAACAGCCATTATTTTATCTGGTTACAGAAGTTGATGGTACAGATGAGTCAAGTGATGAGGTAGCAAGTCCAGGTAAGCTATCAAACTCAGAAAAATCAATACAGATTCTCTGTCATTCTGGTGCTATGTAAAAACTTGTAAAGAGAAAAGCATTATGATAATTAGTTGAAAATTTAGGATGAAAAAAATGGAGATGGAATTTTGCTTACACTTCCAATTATAACATTCAAATTTTTTTCTATACCAAAACAAGTCATAATAGGTGTTCATTTGAGAGAAAGGTTCCTATCTTAATGCCATAACATTGAAGAAAAACATTTATTACTTCATCTATGTAACTCATCCATTATGATAACTCTCTAAGTGCCAACAATATCTGATTCAAATCCTATTTTGCTCATCAATGTGCTTTTCTAAATGTCTACATGTGATTCTGACATTCTACTAATTGTTTCTAGAATGTAATTCAAGATTTATTCCTTCTATAGCTTGTTTAAAGGGCATCATTGTGTTTTAAGGATGTAAATATAATTTTTCCTAAGTACATTTTGGTTAGAATTTTATAGTTTGAGATATACTCTGGTATTTGGCTAAGAAAAAGCAAATGTATCCTGTCAAGTTAGAGTAGTGTTTCTCCCAGGTTCTCCTTCTTACAAGTAAATTCCCATAATGCAACAAAACAAAGGAGAATATAAAGACTAAAACATAGAAGAAAGTTCTGCCTAAACCCTTTGGAGCTTGAGAAAGGAAGACACAGCACTGAGTTTCCTGAGTTTTTTACTGTACAAGCCTTTATATAAGGTCTATGGAGGAAACTGTGTGCCCTCTTCAACTTTCTGAAACAAATACATGTTACTAAGAGCTCCATTTTTTGCAGAGGTGATATTGTTAGGGCCATTAGGTAAACTAAATATACATACTCAGCCAGACCTTTACCTATACCTTGATAAGGAAACTGCCCACCAAAAATAAACTTAAACTATATACAGAGTCCTATAATATGAAATGTCCAAGATACAACTAAAAATTATTTGTCATAAAAGGTAGCAGGAAAATTACAATCAATAGACCTTATCATAATCAACAGACCTTATTACAGAGATTAATTAGATATTGGCATTTCCTGATAAGACCTCAAAGAAGCTATCATAAATAAGATTCTTCAGGTAATTACCAGTTATCTTGAAACAAATGAACAAATAGAAAATTCCAGGAAAGAAGAAAAGAAAAAGAGCCAAGTAGAAATTACAGAACTAAAAAATAAAATAACTAAAATAAAAATCAACACTGGATGGGTTCAGTAGTAAAGTAAAGATACTAGAGGATAGAATCAGAAAGTGTAGGACAGATCAACAAAATTTCTTTCACCTGAAATAAAAGGAAAAAAAAAAATAGAATGAAAAAAATCAACAGTTTTGTGGGACAATAACAAAGAAGCTAACATTTATACCATTAGGGTTCCATAAAGACTAGAGATAGATAGATAGAGAGAGAGAGAGAGAGAGAGAGAGAGAGAGAGAGAGAGAGAGAGAGAGAGAGAGAGAGAGAGAGAGAGAATGAATAAAAGAGAGACTGCAAAGTGTTTGAAAAGATAATGGCGGAAACCTTCCAAATTTTGTTTTAAAAATATAAACCTACAAATTCAAGAGGCTGAATGTTCTCCAAATAAAATAATCCTGAAGAAATCCAAAAAAAAAAATGGTAATATCCTTCTGAAAACTAAAAACAAAGCAAAATGAAACATTTTAAAAATAACCAGAGTAACAATTTATTCAAAGGGAACTATCTATTGATTGAAAGTGATTTGTCATCTAAAACTATGAATGAAACCAAGTGCTGAAAGAAAGAAAGAAGCTGTCAACCACAGTCAATGAGAAGATACATATTTAGGAATATGAAGGGAAAATAAAAACATTAATAAATTAAAAAATCCTAAATAATTTGTTATAAGCAAGCCTCCCTATCAAGAATAGCTTTAAAATACCCTAAACAGAAAAGATATTGTAACAGAAGAAGGTTTAGAACTTCAGAAAGCAATGAACATCGTAATGAGTCCTGTGGAAGTAAAAATATAATAGACTACCATTTTCTCATGAGCTTTTAAATTGCATTTGATGATTGAAGCAAAAGTTATAATTTAATGGGGTGCTCAATACCAGTAGAGGAAATAAGTAAGATAACTGTATTTTGAAAGTGTGTAGGTAAAACTCTCCAAGATGTAGTGTTTCTACACATCACTAGGTGTGGTAAAACTTGATACCAGTATACTTTGATGAGTGACATTTGTATATTATAGCATCTAGAACAATCACAAAGAAAATTATTCAAAATAATAGACTAAAAACATTATTAAAAAATTCAAGATTGAACCTAAAACAATGTTCAAGTAATCTGCAGGAGGTCAAGAAATAGAGAAAAAGAGTAATGAGAAAAAGAGGAAGCAAACAGAAAATAAATAATAAAATGCCAGCCTTAAGTTCTAATATATTACTAATAACCTTAAATGTATGTGGTCCATTAACACTAACTGGAAGAAAGCTGTTGGCATTTTGTTTGAAAAAACATGACCTAACTCTAAAGTGTCTACTGGACACAGTATAAAATGCAATGAGGGGATGCCAGGGTACCTCAGTAGGTGCTCATCATGCAGCCCCAGGGTCTGAGGATAGTATCCTGTCCCAGGACTGTGTGGGACCCACATGCTAAACTGGGGTGTTCCCTCACTTGGTTCTTGCCAGGACGTGACTCCAACATGAGGGGCCCACAACCTGGTTCCTGCCCTGTGCAGCCTAGCATCCACCTGTGGAGTGAAACCATATCGAAAACTAATGATGTACAACTGTGGAGACTGCTCTGGGCTTTCCTTCCCCGTTCTCTCTGTCTCTTTCTGTCTCTCCCTCTTTCTGTCAAAAACAATAAAAATAAAAGAAATAAATCTAAAAAATACCACAATGGCATTAGGAAGTGAAAGGATAATAAAAGATATGCAATGTTACACTTAGGCAAGGAAAAATAAAACAAAATAGGAGTGGCTTTATTAATACCAAATAAAATGGACTTCAGAGAAAAGAAAAGTGTGTTAGACATATAAACCATCATAAATATGTATGTTCCAAATAACAGAGCCTCTAAGTATATGAAACAAAAATTGACAGAACTGAAAGGAGAAAAAGAGAAATCCACAATTATAGTTGTGGACCTCCTCACCTCATTGTTCACCAATTGGCAGAGCTACTTTAGAATTATCAGGCAGAAAGTCAGCAAGATTGAATAAATGAACCAATCAATGTAATTTAATTAACGTATAGAAACACTCCCCCAAAAAACTATGGAATTTACACATTTTTTATGGGTTTAGGAAACATTCACTGAGATAGACTACATCCTAGGCCATTACACAAAAACAAACAAGAAAAGATTTAAATCATACAAAGTTTATTCTCTGGCCATAATGAAATCAAACTAGCAATCAATAACAGAAAGATAAGTGGAAAAATTTCAAATACTTGGAAGTTAAACAACCCACTTGTAAATAATCCTTGGGTTAAAAATAATACCACAAAGGAAAAATTTTAAAGTACATAAAATTAAAAGAAAATGAAAACACAACATATGAAAACACTTGAGATACAACATAGAACTGGAATTTATAGCCACCAAAATTGGGCAAGAAAATGAAAAAAGAAATACAGAGTGAAAAGGAAAAAACACAATCCCTCTACTTGTAGATAACATATATTCTACAAAATCTCCTAGCATGAAAAGATGAGTTAACAAGGTTAAAAGGCATAGGATCAAAACAAAAAAGTCATTCACAATTGTGGATACTAACAATGAACATGCGGACAAAAATTAAAAACACTATATACCATTTCCAATAGCTACAAAGAAAATTATGTACTCAGGTAATAATCTAGCAAAACATGCACTGAATTTAGAACTGAAATTATAGAAAGCTACTAAAAAATCAAACAAGTACTGAATAAATGAATAGAATAACTTGTTTCTGATTACAAGAGTCAGTATAGGAAAGACATTAACTCCCTCCTAATTGATACATAGGTTTAATCCAATTCCTGTCAAAATCCCTGAAAGTTATTTATTTTTTCATAGATATAGACAAGTCTATGTAACATCTATATGGAAGGGCACATGAGAGAATAGTCAAAACATTTTGAAAAAAGAACGAGTTAGAAAAATCAAGCTACCTGAAATGAAGGCTTACTATATGAGTATAGCTATAGCGAACAAATAACTATGGTACAGCTGAAGGGATAGACATAGAATCATGGGAAAAAAAAATATAGGACCCAGTTGAAGAACCACAAAACTATGCTCAACTGAATTTTAACGAAGTTTCAAAAGTAATTCGATGAATGAAAGAAAGCCATATACATAAATCATATTGAAAAAATTAAAAATCTGTAGCTTAAAAAAAAATCTTAACCAAAACCTTGTGCTTCATAAAAAAATAACATAGAGGAAGCCGAAATGGCTCAGTGGGTTAAGCGTTCACTTTGCAGTTCCGAGGACCAAGGATTGAATCCCAACCCGGGCCAGTGCGGACCCATATGCTGAACTGGGGAGTGCACTCTGTTTGGTTCTCACTGGGGTGAGACCCTGGCCCAGTTCCTGCCCTGTGCAGCCCCGCTCCCACCTGTGGAATGAAACTATGTGGAAAAACCAATGATGTGCAACTATGGAGACTGTTCTG
>PVKE010015190.1:0-33810 GCA_004027555.1 Craseonycteris thonglongyai
ATTTTATATATATATATATATATATATATATATATATATATATATATATATATATACATATATATATATATATATATATATAATTCTTAGAAAAATGAAAATAAAACCTTTGGTATGGTATAGGTTCTGTTATAAATGCAATTTCTTCAAACAGAAATAGTTAACATCAGTAGCTGGTTAGCAGTTGAATAATTACCTTAAATATATTCACTTCAGTGAAGACTATAAACAAAGAAATATTAACTAATTTTTCCCACAAGTACCCTGCTGTGATACCAGCTGATCAGATTTAATAGCAACCAGCATTTCTACTAATTTTGCAGAAAAAAATATGTTGGGCATAGTTTCATTTTCTAAAGTGAGTGTAAATAATCTGTTCAGCAGCAAGCTTACAATGACATCATGTAGCATAACCACCAGAGATCAACTCAGAAATGTAATTCTTAGAAATGTAGTATTTGCAAATTAAAGGATTAACATTAACTTCAGTCAACACAGAAAATAAACTTGATTAACAGAATGCATTAATATCAAATCAGTTTTGCAGATAGCATGTTTTCTGCTATATCCCAAGGTGTCTGTCTGTCTCTCAAGAGAACCCCAAAGGGAAACACTTTTCATTCTAATTGTATTATTTTAATATTCATCTTGTAAACAATGCAATGTTTTTGCATGAAGGTAAAAATTCAGGTTGCTTTGTAACTAAATCCCTAAGGAATTGGGGAATTAGAGACTCTGGTTTATTTTTTAATTGATAAGAAAAAGCACCAGAGGAACCACAGGCACTATGACATCATGATTTTCTTTTTATAGTTAAAGATACAATTATGTCAAGGGGAAAGATGCTGTAGTTATTGCTCTAAGTAATATACAATTATGCAATGCATTTTCAACATAGCACACATGTGCTATAAACAAAATGAAAATAAAAATCTATGACTATTTTGAAGTTCAGCCCTTTGTAGATATTCAATTATACTATTTTGATTATTTAGAAGCAAAAATGAGGCCAGAAAGACATTAGTATTTCAACAGCCCAAAACATGGTGGCAACTAGCAAAATTCAAACTTTTTTTTCAGATATAAGAATAAAGGACCAATACAGTACTATAAGGAATCTAATCATCTCTTCCTATATAGGTGCTATTTAATTTCATAATCATAGTCATAATCTCTATTAGTGATACCATGCTTAATTATCTGAAAATTAAAAATACAACATAATAGAGAAATTACCAAATTATATATCTGTCTAATGGTAATATGACTATAACACATTAGAAGTATTTTAGGAAACCTTGTTTCTATTGAGGGATAATGAAACATATTAGGAAAAGTTTTGTCTTTGGCAAATGAGAATAAAAGTAATTATTTTTACAAAGTACTTAACACATAAGATGAAGAAAATATCTGAACACATTTAGTTCAACATATTTGTAATTCAACAAACTCCTGCCTCCTAAGACAGTCTTCAATAGCTCTGCTAAACACAGAAACTCAATTTATTACAAAGGATTAGGCTTAGTCAAGAAAAGAAAATCATAAATTTTAACAATATGCTTAGAGATCTTAAAAGAGTGGAATTTTATTCCTAAGAGGCACTGAATGTTCTCTATTGAATTGAGAAGTACACATTCTAATATCAGCCATATCTAGGTACTTTTTCTTATTCTCATTGTACACAGAATTTTGATATCGATAAAGGATTCACCCACACTTTATATGAAATCACTGATGGCTTACCATTTTTTAATTTTTAAGTCACTAGATACCAAGCATGCTATATAAATGATCACCTGTGCAATTCTTAATACCCATCTGATAATTAGAAGAAAAAAATAATTTAATAAGCACTTAAATGAGCAGGAAAGTAGTGCATTTTCTAGAAAAGATAATCTGAAGCATCCCAATACCCCATATTTCCTTATATTTTCTTTGTTTATATAAAACCTGATTTAAGAAAGTAATTTATCGTAAAACATGAGATCCTATAAAAAACAAAGTGCTGATATTCTTCCTATTAGTCCAAGAGTGTTGAAAATTAGAGACTTTCAGTTAGTCTTAAAGAGACTTTGTAACATTGCAAAATGAGGAAAAAAAAAATCTTTTAATTAGCTTCCTAGAAAAGGGAATACCGGCAGTCTACTCAGTAAAACTCGTTCACAATAAATTTTACTCATAGACAAACTTCTGTTTTGCCCATGAAAACTTAACTACTGTGGGAATTGCCTTCCCACTCTAAACAACTACACATCCATGCAAAATACATCTAAAAACTGTTTCAGGCAAAGGAGGCCTGTGGTCCCTGAGCAATGGAAAACAAATGAGGAACACCCTATGATAACCGCAGCTTACTGCCTAGAGGTAGTTTCTAGGCCACAGCGTAAATTCTGCAGCGCTCACTGGCTAAGGTGACAAACTGGAGTTTGGGAAGAATTGGATATCTAGACTTCGCAGGTTAGATTACTGGAGATCAGCACAGGTGTTCCTAGAGTCTAGCCATGTGCAGATCTATCTATGAGGTCAGGAAAAGAACTACTGGAAAGCAGTAAGCAGAAAAATTACTGGAGCTCACTCAGAAAAAGGAATAGTTTCCTTTTGTACCAAGTAAAATGAAGAGACCTTGCTATGCACAGGGCATTAGGTAATGTTCTCTAAAGTGGTCACACTTTAGTAGTAGGACTAAAATAGCCCTGGATTAAAGCCTGCTCTGAACCAGCCAACATAAAGCTTAAAATCAAGACTCCGCATGATCAAACTCCCTCGCCCTTTCCCCTCCCTCCTTACCCTCAGGTAACCCCTAAACAACTGACTGTGTCTATGAGTTTTTTCTTTGTTACTTTCATGGGGGTGGGAATAGGGAGGGGGCATCAAATATATGATGATGGAAAGAGAACTGACTCTGGGTGATGAGCACATAATGCAATACGTAGAAGATGTAATGTAGAATTGTACACCTGGAACCTATGTAATTTTAACAACCAATGTCACCCCAATAAATTTAACAATCAAAAAAGAATGATCAAACTGATTCAAATAACTTAATTTAATCCAACACTTTTTCAAATGTCTTTCAGCACTCAGCAACTTAAAATTCACAATGACTGGCATTTGATCAAAAATTACCTGGCATGTAAAAAAATACAACCCACAATCAGGACAAAAATCCTTCAATAAAAATAGATCCTGGAAGAATAGAGATGAATAATTAACAGAGATGGGAAAGAAAAAAAAGACCCAAAAGAAACTTCTAGACATTAAAAAATATATATTAGAAATAAAAATGCACTAGATGGAATAACAATAAACTAAACACTGCAGAAGAAAAAAACAGAACTTAAATATATAGGTATAAAATGTATCTAAAATGAGGCAGAGAGAGAAAAGAATGACTAGTAAAAATCAGTGATCTATAAAGTAATACCAAGCAATTTATGAAATTAGAGTTTTGAAATAAAGAGGTGGGAGGGACAAAAATATATTTGCAGGATGATGGCCAAACTTTTTCTAAATGTGATAAAAATATAAACTCACAGATCCAAGGAGCTCATTAAAATCCAACCAGAATAAACACACACATACACAAACACATACAACTCAGTACATAAAAATCAAATTACTGAACCAGTGATGAAATCTTCAAAGCAGCCAGAGAGAAAATGTGCAATCTGTACATATGAACAAAAATGAAAATTATCCAAGACTTTTCATAAGAAACCATGCAAATCATAAGGCAGTAGAACAAAAAATTTAAAGTACTAAAAAAAAAACCTTGATAATCAAGAATTCTACACCCAGTGAAAATATTCAGAATTTAAGTCCAAATAAATATTTTTTCAGACAAAAAAAAAAAAAAAAAAGTTCAGAGAACTCATTACCTGCACTATAAAAAACATTAAAGAAAAATTTTCAAGATGGAAGAAAATGATTCTAGATGAAGATTTGGATCTACACAAAGGAATGAAGTATAATAAGGTATATATTTAGGTAAATATAGGACATTTGTTCTCATTTTTTAATTCTTTAAAGATAATTCACTGTTTTAAGCAAAATTAATAAGATGCATTGCAGGATTCAGAGCATATGTAGAAGTAAAATGTGTTATAACAATAGAACAAAAGATAAGAGGAAGAAAATAGGAGTATATTGTTATAAGGGTTTTACACAGAAAGTAGCATATTATTTGATAGTAGACTGTGAGAAATTCAAATCATGTATTTTAAACACTAGAGCAACCACAAAAGACAAAATAAAAGCTGTATGGCTAGTAAGATAATAGTGAAGATAAAGTGGAATTATAAAAATATTTGAAAAGATAACAATAAAGGGAAAGAAAGGAAATAAATATAAGGGACAAAAAAAAAAAAAAACGCACCACCATGTAAATGTAAATGTACTAAATCCTCCAACTAAAGCACTGTTTGTGAAATTAGATTAAAATGCAAACCCAATTATGTGTTGTCCATAAGAAACTCACTTTAAATATAAAAATACAAAAAGCTTAAAAAGAAAAGGATAGAAATAGATGCTACACAAACCCTAATCAAAATAAAGCTGAAGTGGCAATGTTAACATCAGATAACACAGACTTCAAAACAAGGAGTAAACAAGGGAGAAAGATGAATATTTCATATATGAAGGGATTAACCAATCAATAAAGCATAACAATCATAAATATACATGAAGTAAAATAGAAATTCAAAATACATAAAGCCAAAGACTAATAGTATTAAAAGAAGAAATAGACAAATCCATAATTGTAGAGACTTCACAATTCTTCTCGTAGTAATTCATAGAACAAGTAAGCAGAAAACCATAGTAAGAATATATAAGACTTGAACCATAGTCTCCACCACTTTGACCTAATTAACATTATTGAAACACTCTATCTAACAACAGAATTTCTTTTTCAAATGTACTTGAAACATTCACCAGAATAAACCATATATTGTGCCATTGAAAGTTTCAGTAAGTATAATAGGATTAAGATCATACAAAGTATGGTTTCTGACAAAATGAATTTGAACTAGAAATTAGTTTTTCTTTAAATGTGGAAAGCCCTAAGTAATTGAAAATTAAACAACAGACTTTTAAATAACACATGGATCAAAGAAGAAATCATAAGAAAAAATTTAAAAGTATTTTCAATTGAATGAAAAAAATATATAGCATATCACAAGTTATAGATGAAGCTAAAGCGATCTTTAAAAGTAAATTGATAGCACTAAATGCCTATATTAGAAAAAAGTGTTTAACTCAATAATCTAAGTTTCTACCTTCAATAAAAAAAGAAAATATGGGGATGCCAGGATAGCTCGGTGGTTGAAGGCTTGCGTTGCGATCACAAGGTTCAGGGTTTGATTCCTGACCCCAGCCTGTGCAAACCCCATATGCTGAACTGTGAAGCAACTGGTAACTACTAGGATGGCTCAGTGGTGAAGGTTCTTGCTTCCCGTGCAGAAGACCCCCAGTTTGGTTTCCGCCCTGCATTGCCCCATATCCACCTGGGTGGAATGAAACCATGTCACAACTCATGATGCACAATTATGGAGACTGCTCTGGGCCCTCCCCTTCCTCCCCCTCTTTCTCAATCACCTTCTCTCAAACAATAAAATTAATTTTTTATAATGAAATAAAATTAAACTTAATGGAATCTGGAGGAAGGAAATCATGAAATCAGAACAATGAAATAGAAAAAAGAAAAATAATAAAGATGAAACCAAAAAGCTGATTCTTTAAAAATGTCAATAAAATTGATAAGCTTCTAACCAGACTGATTAAGAAGAAAAAAACAACACTGAAATAATAATAAGGAAACCTTATAACCAACTTTACAGCAATAAATACATCAATTTACATGAAATGCCATTTACTTTAAAGCCTCAAACTACCAAAGCCCCTCAGGAAGTTACAGATAACCTGAATAGCGTATCTATTAAAGAAATTTAAATTTTAGATAACCTTCCCACAAGGAAAACTCTGTACCCAGATGGCTGCACTGGTGAATTCCACCAAACATTTAAGGAAGAAATAATACTAATTCTATACAGACTCTTATGATAATCATTACTTTGATTCCAAAAAACCAGAAAAAGACAAGAAAACTACAAACCAATTCTTTCAGCAAATTGAATCCAGCAATATAAAGAGTACTGTATTTTGCCGTGTATAATGCCCACATTTTTGCCCAAATTTGTGAGGGAAAAATGAGAATGCACATTATACGTGGGTAATTCCATATCTATGTAAATGTTTTTAATTCTTTCATTTATGCTTATGACTTAAAAGTGTAACTCTAAAAACCAATAATCATATCTCTATGCAAAATAATACCCTGGAATACAATAATCGATTTGGCTCAGGCCCTAACTCATCCAGGGTCGTGCCTCTGCCCTTGTCAGCTCTTGGTTTCCAACCCACCTCAGACTACATTTCATCTGATGTTCCCAGGCTCCCACCTCACTCTCTCCTCTTCTGGGCTCCAGGTCACATCCATGGCCTTGTCCTTTCCTTTCTCTTCTCTCCTATTTGCCTCCCTTCCTCTGACCTTATATCTGTTCTTTTGCTTTGTAATTATTTGTTACATAAAATTCTTGTACCATAATATGTTTAAAAATAAGTGCTAAAATTCCTTTATAACATAATACTCAAGTACCTAAATATAAACAAACAAAAAATTGATTTAAAAAGTTAAAACAAAATATGTATTCCCTGAAAGTTTGGGTCAAAAACATGGGTGCACAGTATACTCAGGAGTGCATTATACATGGCAAAACACGGTAATATATTATGACAAAGGAAGTTGATTTAACATTCAAATACCAACCAACATAATTTACCATATTAACATAGAGGAGAATTATCTCATAGATGCCATTAAAATATTTGATAGTTTGATATCCATTCATGATTTCAAACAAAACAACAACAACAAAAAAAACTCTAAGAAAACTAGAAATAGAGGGAACTTCCTCAATCTCATAAAGAGCATCTATGAAAAAGATAGAGGAAGTATTATACCTACTGGTGGGAAACTATTTTCCCCATAAGATCAGGAATAAAGTGAGGATGTTCACTTTTGAAAGCTAAATAAAAAGCATACGATTGGAAAGGAAAAAGTACAACGGCCTTTATTCACAGATGACATGATAGTATACATAGAAAATATAAGAAATTTATATAAGAGCTATTAGAATAATGTGAGTTTAACAATGTTGCAGAATATAAGGTTGTTCTAGAACTAGTATCTTTCGATATACTAGCAACAAATAATTGGAAATTTAAATTAAAAAATAATAATACCACATATAATAGAACAAAACCAAGAGTTTCTTAGGGATAAATTTAGTAAAAAGTTCAAAATCTGCTAAAATCTATCAAATCTTTTTGAGTAAAATGAAAAAAGATGGAATCCAAGACATGAGAGGCCAAGTGAATTGCCCAGCTAGTAAGTGGAAAAGGGTGAGTTTAAACCCAGAGAACTGACACGGCAGCTACACTGCACAGTAGACACATGTTGCGACTCAGCACTTGAAATGTGGTTAGTCTGAATTGAGAGAATATTGAAAGTGTAAAATATACCCCAGATTTCAAAGAATCAATATGAAAAAGAATATAAAATATTGCATTAATAATTTTAAATATTGATTGCAGGTAGAAATGATAAGATTGTAGATATAGTGGGTTAAAATAAAATATATTATTGAATTAAGTTTACCTATTTTTTCAGTTGTTTTTTTAAGATTTATTTTATTGTTTGAGAAAAGGTGTGTGTGTGTGTGTGTGCGCATGCACGTGTGATAGAGAGAGAGAGAAGGGGGAGGGCTCAGAGCAGTCTCCATAGTGGTACATCATTATTTGTGACACAGTTTCATTCCTCACAGGTGGGTGTGGGGCTGTGCAGGGCAGAGAACCAAACCAGGGGCCACCTGCATGAAAGGCAAGAGCTTTCACTGCCGAGCCATCCCAGCAGCTACCAGCTGCAACCAGTTCAGCATATGGGTTTACACGGGCCAGGGCTGGGAATCAAACTTCGAATCTTGAAAATTCGAGGCAAGCACTTAACCACTGAGCTCTCCCAGCATCCCCTGTTTTTGTTTTTTTTAATGTAGCTACTAGAGCATTCAAAATTACATAGTGGCTTATGCTATATTTTTATTGGAGACCACTGCTCTAGATTCTGAGAACTTAACTATATTATATTGTACTGTCTTGCTGAGAGAGAAACTTAGGAGCAATGAGGATATGAAATGTGAGTGGTGAAGTGAAGTATGGACAAAGTATTATGGGGGTGTAAGAAGAAAAACATCAATTTCTCCTAGGGATAAAGAACCCGGGGAAGATGTTTTAGAGGAGGTCTTTGAGCTGGGCACATGCAACAAGGGAAAACAGATCAATCCGGCCACCATGTCTCACATTTGGATAATATTTTACTTTTTACAAAGTGATTTCATATAAATGAATGCATATCGTATATACACAGAGTGAAAAATAGAAATATTACTGTCCCTGTTTCACAAGCAGAAACTGAGTCTGCCCAAGTTTTCTCTATTGGTAAGTAACAGAGCTGGGATTTTAACCCAGGTCTTTTGAGTCTAGGGTCAGGGAATGATCTACAATATCATGTTTGCCTTCAGGTGACCTGGGAGTAATTTCGAAGACAGAGAGCAAAATTACATGGGAGATGGAGTGGAGCAGCGGTATCCTAGAGCCAGCTTTCACTGGTTCATGAAAGCAAGTTGTGCTCATCACTTCCCAACTGAGGTCAAGTCATGGCTTGATATCGGCTGTGATGGGAGTATTTACACTACAGAAATTGGCCAATACTACAAATGAAGGATTTTCTCAATCAAGAGCCAGTATCCTAGCACATCACAGACAGGAAAGTGGGCATATAGTGGCCAGGAGTTGCCTGACTTCCAAGATTTCTTAAAGGTTTGGGGATATGGTGATGAAGACACTACTTGAGCTCCTCATCCTAAGATTGGTGGGCTCTAAAAGCCTTACTAAGGATCCCTGCAAGTGTACAATCACCAAACCAATATATAGTGCCCACCAGGGAAGAAAAGGAAATTTCTTGGGACCCAAAGCCCAAGAGCTACCCAACTGGCCCTTCATGAGTATGGGACCAATTTGAGTTGCTCCTCCTAGTGAGAAGTGGAAGAAATAGTCAAAACTTTCAGCATGAAAGCTGCACAAGAAAGGGAAAAGTGTATTAGGCATGGCCCCTTAAGAAGCTCAAACAGGTTCAAGGGAAAAGAAAAAGCACTGGTTCACAAAGTCCATGGCTCACAAAGAAAAAGGAGTCATCTCTCTTCTCCTCTTCCACCACTCCTCTTCCTCTTCTTCCTTCTTCCTTCTTCTTCTTCTTCTTTTCTCTCTCTCTCTCTCTCTCTCTCTCTCTCTCACACACACACACACACACACATACACACACACACACACAGACACACACAGCTTTTGTTTTTGTCTCAGAAGCTCCTAGAAGAAGTTTTTCACTGCAAGAACTCTCAAGACTTCCCTAGCAGCCCAAACCAAGTCCTGATTTGCATCTTTGCCTGGCTTGTGTTTCTCTAGCTATGCTTGCAGTAGGATAATAGTACTGAATTTAACTGACTTGTTAGTCATCCAAAATTACTTCTAAGTGCCTTCAGCTCACTGTTTTGAACTTCATGGGGCATATTTGAATATCACAATATGTGCATATCTTTGTATATTACAATATGAAGACTGTCCATTTAGTTATAGATCAATCCATCCAAGGTATCTATCCAAGGGAACAGATTGGCATGTCTGCAGCACTAATCTGCACAAACATGATGAGCAAAGTTTGTTTAAAAGGGGTTGTCCTGGTCATCGCTGGTCTAGCAGGATAGAGTCCAACATACAAACAAACACACCTTCGCATACCCAAGTCACACTGCTTTGAAAGACATATTTCCTGTTTCATTAAAATTTATTATGTTGGACAATCATAAGATGTTTACTAGAGTCTGGGCTCTGCAATGTACTAGAGCCACAGGGAATAGAAACTCTCTCTTACAAACTGAAGAATCACAATGGCATTATAGTCTCGTTTGACAACATCAGTTTACATCTACCTGGCTCATTTGGAAAATGATTGCCCATTGAGTTTTACGTTTTGAAGGGAGAATGGGGAGAAGAAGAATAATTTTTAATAAGAAATCTAAAACTCAGCTAATTAGGAGAAAAATGTTTCTAACCCAGCTCTACAAATTTGACCCCCCCCCCCCCAAAAAAAAAATTTCCCTTTTTCTTTTTAAAGCAGATGAGCTGGAAGGCAAGAAAGCGTCTCTACTTCCCATCCACACTGCTGCCAGCAGCTTCCGGGCCTGGCAAAATGAGACCTAGTACAGTAAGTCCACTTCTTTTATTCCTAGAGACATACAGCCTTTTTTTGAACTTGGATAGTGATTTTATATAAAGTGCGGTTTTATTTACCCTCAATTAATCATACTCAACTGTAAACAAAGTGTCTGTTTTAGTTCTGCTGACAATTATCCACTTGTAAACATCTCCCTCAAGAACCTTCAGCATCTGGCTACTGCAGGAAATCTCTACAAAAAATCTGCATCAAAATGAATCTTTGTCTCAGGAAACTCAGGAATTCATTGATTTCTTTAGCCCATCAGCAGTCAAGATTATGTTCTAAAAGTGTCACCTAGGCACCTTGATGCAGATGGATATAATCAGATGATAAAGGCTTTGTCAGGATTTCCTTTTATTCTCTGTTTGCTTTGGCAAAAAGAAGAAAATGATTATCACTGGGGATCCTGGGGGTAGGGCGCAGGTCTGTGATATCAGATACTTTCACAAACCACCAGGCACAAAGATGACAGCTCCCTAAGATGCTGCAAAATCCTCCATTAGTAGGATAAACAGAACCAAACTGTATTGTAAGTGGTGGTCATTTGTGTGAGGACGTTTATGAGTGAGTATTGTTGAGATTTTACTGGGGTTTGGAAGTGGCACAATTTTGTCCACTGCTCAAAAATCCTTCTATGATGGGATGACTTTTTCTTTCACTTAAAATGTGTAGAGAACATGTGGGAAAGTCACTGACAAGATCATTAATATTTTGCCAACAATAAGCTATTTTAAAGGCAAAATAAATGTCACATCTGGTGGTTTGTTGAGAGAGAATTACTTGTGTGGTCCCTGGATCTGCCTTCGGAGAAGGGACCCCCAAATAAACTGAACACCTATGCTGCAGCCAGTCTGACCTTTCATCCATAAGAAAGTAATCGTATGCCATGGGGGAAGGACATCGGGGGAGGCTGGGAGCTCTGACAAACCAGTCCTCTAGGAGGACATATTGGCGATTTACCTAGATTTTACATCCCGGGAGTGAATGTACACCCACTTCAACACCGAAGAGACTCAAATCACTTGGCATCACTCCTGGAAGGAGGATTCCTGGGTGAGGAGTGGGGGCGAGCTGGCAAAGATGCTGACCCCCAAGAGAAATCAGGTGTCCAGCATGGCCAGATTGATCCAAAGTGGCCCAGAGCTGACGTCAAATCCAGAAAAATTAACCTCCTCACCCAGGGAAACTGAAGACCAGGACGGCAGGACCCAGTCTGCGAGGACTCGCAGGTCACTACAGAATCAGCTAAGGTGGATGAGGATGTGGGGTTAGTATTAGTGCAAGGGGGGCTGCTTCGCTCCTTTCTGGCACAAGCTGATTAGTCTAAGTGCACATAATGGATTTTAATGAGTGGGGCACCTCTTCAAATTAACGATTGCCCCGGGTCATCAGCCTGCACAGGTGGGGACTCCCTGAGCAGATCTAGATCTGGGTCTCCCCTCACCCTCCAGCCTCTCGCAACCTGAGCGCCCACTACGCAGCGGCCTAACTTTCGGGCCCTGAAAAGCAGAGAGGTTGGAGAATCCAGATCCTGGCCAGACGGCCGCCCTGTCTCACCTGATAATTTATGCACAATTAATTGAGATATCTTTTATACTTGATGTGTTGCAAAATTAAGGCCTAATTTATGTAATTAGTCAATTAACTCTAATTCCAGCATATGTTCCCAATGCCCAGAAGGTGTTCTGTTTCCCAGGTACTTATTCTGATGTCACGAAATGCAACTAATTAATTTTACATGCATATTAATTTGGGATCTCTTTAGCAGTTCCCTTTGTGCAAGTAATTTTAATATTTGTCTTTCTAACCTTTCGGGGTAGGGTGGGGCAGGTGCGGGTGAGCATGAGCCGCACGTGGGCACAAACCCAGAGGATGCCTGCGGGGTGGGCCTGGTCTGGGGCAGGGCGCTCCCGCAGGGGTCCTAAGTGTCCAGGGCGCGGGGGCTGCGCTCAGCAGGCCCTTAGGGGGCGTTGCAGACACTGACCCCACCAAGTGCATCTTGCTCACGTCTTTGGGAAACAGCGAGCCTTCGGCTGGGAAGCAAGGCGCCTAGGCGCGCAGACAGGAGCCGCCAGCACACGTTTCTCGTCCCCGGACACATCGCTCTGCGCCCAGTCACCCGCATTCCCGCAAAAGAGTGAGAGGCTTTCTTCTTCTTCTCTATTTTAGTCCGGAAGGACCACTCATTTCGAGGCCAGTTCCCAGAGGCAAAAAGCGAAAGGTTTGCACCGGTCCTCACTGCCCTTCCTCCCAGACATTCCGCTGCTCCCCGAAAGCCAGGAGTCCACGGG
This sequence comes from Craseonycteris thonglongyai, assembly GCA_004027555.1. Lineage (NCBI taxonomy): Eukaryota > Metazoa > Chordata > Mammalia > Chiroptera > Craseonycteridae > Craseonycteris > Craseonycteris thonglongyai. The sequence continues at coordinate 12,679 of PVKE010015190.1, forward strand.
CTGCACGCCCTGAAGCTGCCGGGTGGAGGGAGTGAGGATCAGCGGGGAACGGCGCCCCCATGTCCGGGGGTGCAAGCCGTCATCTAGCGTCATCTCGTCGGGAGCGAAGACCCAACGGGCGCAAGTTTACTTTCCAAGTTACTGCGTGGCACAGAAAAACTTTCATCTTTCTTTTTCTTTCTTTTTTTTTGGAGAAATTAATGAGCAATTTAATTAATAAAATCAGAGAGTAGTGTAAGTGCTATGATAATGAAGTTAAATGAGTGCACAGTAAAATATTCACTAATCCAGCGCATTGCCAAATACCCCCTTAATTCTGCTTAACACTAAAAGGGTTTTGAGCACCATAATGAGATTCCTCTGTCTGCTAATTAATTGACACGCTCCTGAATATTCATATGAGCTAGCACCAATACGTCCCTAATTGCACCGTGGAATAGATCTCAGAGGAAAGTAAATCGCCATAGACTTCATTAAAATAATGTATTCCAGATCCAGGACGGGGAAAGATGAGACGTTTGCCTGGGAGCGCGCTAAGGAAGTGGCACCTGGTTGGTGGAGGGACGAGCCATCAAACGCCGGCGCCGGGCCTGAAAGAAGCGGCGTGGGACACGCCGGGAGGGCGCGTGGCTTCTGAAAACCGCAGCTCCCGGGTCCCAACCCCGCGGCTGGCGCTGGGGGGCAGGTTTCGCCCCGAGCGCCGGGGTCCTGCGCGCCCCGCCCCCGCCCCGGCAAGGCTGCCCGACCGCAGGCGGTGGCTGCCGGGGCAGCGCGCAGAACCCCGGCCAGGCCCGCGCCCCGTCTCGCGGTCCCCCCCCAGGGTGGCCCGAAAGGCTGTCCGCAGAGGCGCCCGTGGAAACGTCGTCGTCGGTGGGGAAACCCCCCGCGTAACTTTCCCCAGAGGTGGTGGAAGCCACGGCAGCCTCAGTTCTGCCAAGTTGCGATCTGAGAGCAGTGGCTGGCGCTTCTTTGGGGGGAGAAGACTCGGGTCCCCTGGAAGCTGTCCCTTCGCTTCCGGCCCCCACTCCCCCGGGGAGGTGCTCCCTGTCTCGCACGTGGGCGGGAAACCGGGCTGCAGACCCCACATCTGGGCTCCACGGCAGAGCCGCTTTTCAGATCCACGCAAGTGACATCAACTCCTGCCCTTGGGGAAGACGAGGTTCCCCCGCCCCCACCCCAACCCTTCCTTCTTTTTGAAAAAAAAAAAAAAAATCACCACAGGTTAGAAACTCAAAAGAGTTTATTTGAAGACGTACAAATGCATATTTATTATACACATGTAGGCATTAACAATGTAAATGACACCGCCAGCAGTTTCTGGTTGTTTATTCATTAGATCTTTAGAAAACCTACATTGCCTGCAGACAGCGCGACGAGAACGCCGAGTACACAAGCAGTTTACGGGCCCGACTGGCGGCCCCGCGCACCAACAGGTCGCGGGCCCCGCGCCGAGGGAAACCCAGGCTGCCCGTGAGGACCCGGGCGCTGGGGGGCCGCTGAGGCCCCGGCTCCCTGTCTTTCCGGAAAGGAGGACAAAAAAAAAAAGAAAAAAGAAAAGACGCAAAAAAGAAAAGCAAGGCGCTCCATCGCGCTGCGTGGCTAATCTCTTTGACCCTGCTTGTGTGTAGCGTTACGCGCGACTCCGAAGAAGGAGAAGCAGGTGAAAAGGGGGTGAACGCACGGAGCGGAACCGCCCATCGCCCCCCCCCCCCAGGCTCCGGACAATGGACCCAACCTGCTCCGGGCTGGGTGGGGGGAGTGAGAGGTGAGGGGTGTTCTTCACAGCCTCCCTGAGTGCAGGGAAGCCACCAGATCGCTGTGGCCACCCCAAACCCATTGCGTAACTCTCCAAAGAAAAGCACCTGCCGCATCCGGCCTTTTTGGAATCACTACATGCCCCGTGGTTCTGGTTTTCCCCGAAAGGGAGCACTTTATGGGAAAAACAGCAGTGCAGATTTAATGTCTTTTATGATAGAAACGTGCACGTATATGTTTCAAAAACTCTTATCAAATAAAAACCAAAGTAAGTGAGGGGGAAGTAAAGGCGTGGAGCGATGTCAGCCAGTCATGGGTTCCCACGTCCCTGAAAACTGCACGGAGACTCTGAAGAGTCGAGGTAACGCTTTATCCCCTCTCGGGAGCCCCCACCTGGCGTGGGCCACAGAGGAGGTGTGGAGGGTGGGAGGGTTCGAATGGTCTCCTCCCTCCCTCCCTCCCTTCTTCCTTCAGGTCGGGTGGCTGGGCGCCTAGGAAGGCGCAGGGCGGGTGCGCACTTGCTGGGGGAGGCGGCTAGTTGTTTACCGACCTCCAGTCTGTTCATCCCGCTGCAAAAGCTGAAAGCACAGTGTGAGAAACAGAGGGAAGGAGAGAGAACGGGAGGAACGCAGAGGCCGGGGCACCTATTTCTGGGACGACCTCGCGCCCTCAGGGCAACCTGGTCTCCCCCTAACGCTTGTCAGTAGATAGCGACCCACCCGGAGTAGGGGCGCTGCGCAGGGCGAGGGCGCGCGGCTGCAGGCGGGCCCCCCGCGTGGGGACCCGCGAGGCGACGCCCTGGTCCCAGGTGAGACCTGCCTGAGCGGAAGGCCCTCGCCCCCCGGGGCCGGTGAGCGCCAGGCGGCCGCTGCAGGCCCCTGGGGCCCGCCTCCCAGCCCTTCCAAGTTGGGGGAGGCCAGTGAGGATCAGCCGCTTTCTTTCTTTTCTTTCTTTCTTTTTCAAACCCGCTTTGTGGGTGGCAGCTCAGCGGGGGAAGCATGGAGACAAAAAAAAAAAAAAAAAAATGCGGAGAAAGAGAGAGAGAAATTAAATAGTTTTAACCTTCTCAGGGACGCGGCGAGTTGTTCTATCTAAAGCCTGTTGTCTTCAGCGAAACCTGTTTCTGCCATTAAGAAAACACATAGTGCACACGTCCCCGGGGATCAGCTCTCCGCCTTCTCGCCCCGACACACAAAGCAGGAGCGCCGGGTTTTAAGGCTGGACACCTACAGGTTGTCCGGTTTCCAAATGAAAACGGGAGAACGCACCCGCCACTATTATGGGTGCAAAAGAGTCTTCATGTCAGATATCTGCAGTTCCTCCCAGAATTGACTTCATTCAAATTCATAAGCAAAGCACACGTCGCCACAAGGTTGACCTTAGTATTCTATTGCCATCATCTTATTTTTTCTGGGTAACGCATTCCAAGGAGGTTACGACAGGCTTTGCACTAATTGGAAGCTCTGAAACCCTTTATAAAGCTAAAAATCGCCTTCCTGCTTCGGCTTCCCCAAATTTCTTCCCAACATAACATTTGAAGAGTGGTTGCCTAGCCAGCAGGACTGATTTCCCCCCTCAAGATCTGAGCAAACTAATTCCTGACAAAGAAAATTAATATGAAAAGTATAGGGTGATTGCCCCCACCCCTTAAAAAAAAAAAAAAAAAGAAACAAAACAGCCCTTGCTCCACCCTGCTATTAAACCAAACACAATGCCTTTTTCTGGGTGGTACCGCACAGAAGTTGATTCAGTTTTGACAATGTTGTTTCGCTATCATTTGCTATTTTGAATGAATGAGAGCAATCCCCCCTTTTACAACATTTGTTTCCTATTATGGAGAAGTGCAGCCGTTGAGGGCAGACATGTGAAAGTGGCTGTTTGATTCTCTTTTTCATCCGCCTGACCCTGCTTTTGTCCCTCCTCACCCTGGGAATGTCACGCCTCGCTACTTCACTTTGAGATGCTCGAGAAAGTGGCTTTGTTATTCCCTTTTAGACATACACGAAATTGTTCTCATTCCCCCCGCTGTAAAAGATACTTCACATCGGGACGCGGTTCACAAGTGCAATGCAATTTGGCTTAGTCCAACCTTTGTTCTGCATGTACAAATGAGCGAACAGTGCACACATTATACAGTTGATCTACTGCTGTCTTAACCCCAGAGTTAGGGGCTGGGAGAAAAGCAAGTTAATCCCTTCAATACGAAGGTGGCTTTAGCAATATTTCCTCAAATAATCATCATAGATGTGAATTGCTTCTTCTGTTTCACACAGTGCAGAGCAAAACTTATGGGGAGGGTTTAGGAACCTCCACAAAAATCTTTCCACCAACCTTTTGCAAATAAAGTCTTAGATGGATACGTTTGTCGGTTTGGGCATGCTCAATTTCAAGCTATGCAATTGCGCCTGCAAAGGAGGGATCAGATTTGGAAACGAAGGCTTTACAGTCCAGACACCTCAGAGCAACCACAGCCAGCAGAGACCAAATGGTGTTTAGCAAACTGGTTCCAAAAAGAAGGCACTATGTATGGCGAAGCAGGGCACTTTGTTTCCAGAGGCATTGAAACTGTGGTTGGGTGTTGGCATGTCTTGGGGATGGAGTTCTTGCAAGACCTGGCGTTTAACACTGGGTACCGTTTGTTTTGTGCTTGAGGTGGAGGGAAGACCGAGCCTTCCTTATGTTCCAAATCACAGCAGCTGCTGGGGATATGCTTCTAAAAGGGGTGAGCTGTTGCCACTTTCTCCCAAACCCAAGGGAAACCTAGGTTTTCACTATGGGTGCCACAGCCAGAGGTCTTACCAGGCCTCACCAGGCGACAGGGACTAAAAAGGGGACACCTCTGAATGTGAGCCCCCCCCCCCCAAGTTTGGACGGAGTGAAGAGTGAGCAGGAGGTAGAGAGTCTTGCCTTTCTTAGAACCTAGCAAGACTGGGCAGGGAGGGAATCAATTTTAGGCAATACGCTCCTTGAAAGTTTCTCTTCAACCTCCCAGTTATGGACTAAGGTCCCAATCCCATGTAACCCAATCACCAACTAGTGAAACACCTGGCTCCAAAGCTACCTGGCAGACATGCTTTCTTCCTAGTTGGGAAAGGCAGGTGTGCTCCTTCCCGGGCCTGGTGCGTGGGAGTGTGCGGGGGAGGGGGTTGCAGGAGAAGATGAAGGAGTCTTTTCACTACCAGTTGGCCTTTGGCACCAGAGTGCAAAGTGTGCCCCCTTCCTTAGGTGGCATGATTTCCCGCCAGACTCGCTGGGGGTGGCCAGGCAGAGGGGGATCAAACTCCCGGGGCACCCGGGGAGTCATGGCCCGTAGGTTTCCCCTGGCGCGGTGCCCAATTGGGTGGGTGCGGGTGTCTGGAGCTCATGAAACCGCGAGACCGTTGGGTCCGATCGCCCCAGGTCCGGCGAACTCCCTTGAGTGGGTCCCCTCGGGTCCCCAGCTCCAGAACGTCAGGGCCAGGCTGAGCGAGGTAGGGGTGCTGGTGACTGAGGCACACAGATTCCGAGGACCAACCACCTCCAGGACACTCAGAACTTTTTTTTTTTTTTTTTAATTGACCGCTGACAGGCTGAGGGAGTGTTTTCATGCTGAATGCCCCGGGAACAAAATCCTTTTGAAAGGAAAGCTAAGTCGTTTCACGCCACCAAAATGCAGATTTGGTGAAGAATGACTGATGGGACAAAGGCTCGTGGGGCGTTAGCGCGGGTTCCCAGAGCGCGCGCAGGACTTGGGCACATGCAGGAGGCCGCCTGCAAAGGTGGGGCGGGCCGGAGGAGACCCCAAAACCTGACGTCGACGCCGCACCAGCCTCCGCCTTCGCCCCCACCTCCACCCCCAGCATATTTCACAGCCCATTTGGCTGAGAAGATGGAAAGAGTGGAGGACAGACGCGAGTAAGTGAAGCCGAAGGAAACAGGGCGCAGGAGGAAAGAGGAATGGAGGAGAGGGAGCAGAGACTCGAGGAGAGCGACGTAGGGACCCGTTGGGCGAAAGAAGAAAGAGAGGGGCTTAGCCGGGTAGCAGCGCAGGGTTCGCTTTCCAAGTGGCGAAGGCGGGTATTGTTTTTGGCGCCTAGGAAACCTTCAGAGGCAGCCGGGTGCTTCCCCGCCACCTCCCGTTGGGGTTTGGTAAATATTAACAAACCAGGGCGCGTTACTTTCTGGAGTGTGTGCGGAGGGGCCGGCCGGGCTCGGGAAGGTTTTCCGCTCCTAGAGCCCCCGCCCCCAGCGCCAGCCTCGCCGTTCGCGCGCGCACACACACCTGCTTGGCAACAGAAGGAATCAAAATCAATATTGTATTTGTCACCTCTCTGTCTTCTTCTTAGTCCCCCAGCCGCCCGGGTGCCGCTGAAGCGAATTGTGGATTTATGGAGGGAAATTAGCATAAATTATTACGAAATCTGTAGCCGTGTGTGGTCCAGCTTGTGGGAAAAAAGGCTATTGCGAATTCTCCAAGCAGAAAGGTGGTCGGTGGTGGGCTCCGCGGAGGCGATGAATAGCTACTGCGCAAAAGAGATTTCCATTTGGTTTGCACATGGGTATAATTGACTTATGTGTATTTTATACAGTTTTCCCAACAACTCCCTAAGCCACCGGGTCGGATGTGCCCCCCTCCCCAAAGCTTCTGTTTGTTTTGGATTCTGTACAATAGACTCTGATGCACTTTTCAAGATTTCTGGAAAGGGCTCCTTCTCCCCCCCTTCCCCTTCTTCACAATACCGGTCTTAAACGCTGTAAATAGCCTGCAAAGCCTCCTCCCCCCTCCCCGGGGTTTTGCAGAGCTTCGGTAGAAACCAAGGCACCACGCTGTAGCAAAGGACACGTTTTAAATGTGCACCTCACCTCCACCAAGGCAAACGTGTGCTATTTCGTTCGATGTCCTTAATGAACCCTGGGCGTAGGCAAAGAGCCTCACCTTCCTTCCTCGCCCTAGCAAAACTTTGAGGATTCCACGGGCACGAATTCCTACCGATGTCCTCGAATGTCCCAACCTTGGTGGTGACAACTTTCCCGGGAAACAGACAAGATTTATTCCAACTTGTTTTTTTCTTTTAACTGAAATGTATCCACTCATCATTTAGTTAATCTTCTGTTTACTCTAAGCAATGATTTCGGACAGTCCTACAAAGGCCCTTTGCAAGGCAACAAAATGCCGATTGTTACAAACCATCCCCCACCCTGAACACGCTCGCGCGCACGCACACCCAATAGCAAAGGGTCGTCCTGGCTGTCACTGGGGAAATGGATCTTTCCCTCCTATCATTGCATATCCCGAATCCAACCACTCTTCGTATTTCCTCTATAGTCTATAAATCAGTCCGCACGCATTTGCTAAAAGGATCCTAAAAGGTCTTGGGGACTTGGGTGCTCGTACCTCTCCTTCCCGGGAGCGCTCCTGCCTCGCCCACGGGGGCACCCTCTGCACTGTGCCTGCCTCTGAGGCCACAGCTGCCTCCTGGAGCAGAAAAGCCTGTCGATCTGGGAAACACAAGCCTTCAACTTCTGTTCTTCTTCAGGGGCCCCTCGAGCTACCGGGCTTCCCAGCCCCTCCCATCCCAGAACCCTCAAGCCAAAACCGGCCGCACCAAGGAAGCCCCCAAACGCCCCGCGCCGCCTGGGGAGCTGCAGTGCGCACACGCCAAGCAGCGCGCGCACCGGCCGAAGCTCCGCAGAGGTTGTCACCGGGTCCCGCTGGGGCGGCAGCCGAGGGCTTATTGGCCCTTTTCCAGCTCCCACAGGCAGGTCAGCGTCCCTCCCCCACCCCTCCTCCTCCTGGTTATTTTCTTCCGAATTAAGAAGGTGACATTATTTTCTTCAAGCACTTCTGTTAATATTGAAAAACGTGCGCTTGCATCTCAAGCGAGGCAGCCCAGGCGCAAGAGCTATTTCAATATTAATGAAATTGTTTAATCTCCTAAATTCATCGTGTTTAAGTTACGTTTTGGTGAGTTATTGACCAACTCTGAAACTGTGGTTAATGGAGGTGTGTGTGTGTGTGTGTGTGTGTGCGCGCGCGCGCGCGCGCGCGCGCGCCCTGAAAGATTATTTTAATGCTAATCCCAAACAGCTCCACTAATAATGCTAATATTACTAAAAGCATCAAAACCCCAGAACTCTCCCTGCCCCCACCCCACCCCACCCCACCCCCAGAACGCCACCACCACCTCCTCCTCCTTAAAAGAAAAAAATAGTTCGCACACTTCCGAACTGAGGAGGATTCCGTGTGAGCGGTAGGTATCGAGTTTTTAACCACCTAGTAAACAAAGTTTCTTTTAAAAACCATAAATGAAGAAGGCGCGGAAACCAGTGGGGAACTCCTAGTCTACTCTCAGACTTCGTGCACGCAGGCGGGGCCGGCTCACTGTTTCATTGCAATGTGATGATGATGACGACGACAATAATAATAATAACAGCTCATTGAACCTCCGGAGACGAATCAGAACAGGAGTCCGCAGCCTCGCACCAGGCTGGGTGACCCGAGGCACGTCCCCGCCCTCTCCTGTCTCAAAAAAAGTTAAACTCGCGGGTTCTTTGCAAGTCTAGAAAGTATTGCTGCTGCAGTGGGGCTGCCGGCAGCCTTTGCTGGGCTGAATCCTAAATATGCTCCCAATATGCACAAAAGAAAAAAAAAGGTAGGAGGGTTGGGGAGGTGGAGAAAGTTCCACCCGTAAAATGCAAACTTCCAGGCAAAGCCTAACTCCTAAAATTTCAAACCACCTGGGGAAAGCCAGAGACCCTGCGGTTCATCCGATGATGGTGTTCAACTCGGGCCCTCCCCAGATCTACACACCATCTGCCCCAACAGCCCCAGAGCCTACACCCTGCGCCTAATCAAATTCCTGAAGACCTAGCCTATTCGCCCAGATACACTATTCTATTTTTTTTTTAATTTGGTCAATACATTAGGTTGAAAAATGGACTCGAGCAGGGCTGCCCGACTACGTTGCTGTATTTTAAAACCCCATCCCTTAGAGCTGCGCACTGTGCAGAGTTCGGGCAGCAAGCCTAGGAAGGTCAAATCAAACTGTGACCTGACTCTCGGAGGCAGGACTAGGGGGAAGGGCGTATTTTCATTCTAATAACCCATGCAGCCAGCCCCCGGGTAGTGCCAAGCGCAGGGAAAGGGTCTGCTTCGGGGGAAAAGCCCTGCCTGGAGTTAGCGCACAATACAAACCCGCTACAATGAGGAGGAAACAGAATACCCTGGCCAAGCAATTTCCATGTCAAACATCCTCTGCGCGGCAGCTCGCTCTGTGAACGTGAGTGGTGGCCGGAATCCCGGCTCCGCGGCCGCCGCCTCCTCATACCTGCACAACGTGCACCCTGGCCGGCGTGTCCCGCTCCCCGCCGGTGGTCCAGGCTCTTCCCCCTCCGCCCGGTCTTGAGCTGGAAGTGATTCCTATTGGCCAAGGTGTCCATGTAAATAGGTGTGGAAGAAACCGGAGCTGCCGGGCTCTCCCCTCTCGCCCAGTCCCCTCCCTCTGCAGCCCCCGCTCCCCCTCCTCTTCCTCCTCCTCCTCCCAAGGCGATTGTCATATGATAGCTAAGAAGTGGCACATTAATGAAGCGCCGCTACAGGGGTCTTTTCTGCCCCTGTCACCGCTTAAAACTATCAGACGGTTCGAGGGAGGACATGGAGGCAGCCATCTAGCTCAGCCGAGCCGCGGAGCCCACAGCAGCGCCCCCCGGAGCCCCGAGCTCCGCCGCCCGCAGAGCGCACGGCCCGAGTCGCGGAGGACCAGGCAGCGCCGGGCGCTGTGGGGCTGAGCTGCGGAGCTCAGAGACGTGCGGGGGCCCGGCCGAGCTGGGACACAGCCCCGGCTGCGCGCCAGGAGGGACGGGGAGAGCAGCAGCGCCATCCCGGATGCGGAGGCGCAACTTGGAGCAACTCTAAGGTGAGCCGCCCTCGGTTGCCTCCCTGCCCGGGTGCCCCTGCTCCAGTTCCGGCTTATGTCCGCGCTACCCTGGTGCCTCTCGCCCCCTGCCTGCGCCCCACTCTGCACTCAAAGTTGCCGGCTGCCGGGCGCGGTCCCCGCCACCCCCGAAGTCCGGACTCGGCCTGGCTGAACTCGCGGGGTCTGTCTGCGCGCCCATGCGCCCTCTCCCACGATCTTGTTCCCTTCTCAGACCCGAGCAGCCGCCGGCCCGTGGGGACCCAGAGGACGAAGGGGGCAGACAGGAAGATGCCTCGGCCCGGCCGCAACACGTACAGCGACCAGAAGCCGCCCTACTCGTACATCTCGCTGACCGCCATGGCCATCCAGAGCTCGCCGGAGAAGATGCTGCCGCTAAGCGAGATCTACAAGTTCATCATGGACCGCTTCCCCTACTACCGGGAGAACACGCAGCGCTGGCAGAACAGCCTGCGCCACAACCTCTCCTTCAACGACTGCTTCATCAAGATCCCTCGGCGGCCGGACCAGCCCGGCAAGGGCAGCTTCTGGGCGCTGCACCCCAGCTGCGGAGACATGTTCGAGAACGGCAGCTTCCTGCGGCGCCGCAAGCGCTTCAAGGTGCTCAAGTCGGACCACCTGGCGCCCAGCAAGCCGGCCGACGCGGCGCAGTACCTGCAGCAGCAGGCCAAGCTGCGCCTGAGCGCGCTGGCGGCGTCCGGCACGCACCTGCCGCACGTGCCCGCCGCCGCCTACAACCTGGGCGGCGTGGCGCAGCCTTCGGGCTTCAAGCACCCCTTCGCCATCGAGAACATCATCGCGCGCGAGTACAAGATGCCAGGGGGGCTGGCCTTCTCGGCCATGCAGCCCGTGCCCGCCGCCTACCCGCTCCCCAACCAGTTGACTACCATGGGCAGTTCGCTGGGCACCGGCTGGCCACACGTGTACGGTTCCCCGGGCATGATCGATTCGGCCACCCCCATCTCCATGGCTAGCGGCGACTACAGCGCCTACGGCGTCCCGTTGAAGCCCCTGTGCCACGCGGCAGGCCAGACGCTGCCCGCCATCCCGGTGCCCATCAAGCCGACGCCGGCCGCAGTGCCCGCGCTCCCGGCGCTGCCTGCGCCCATCCCGACCTTGCTCTCGAACTCGCCACCCTCGCTCAGCCCCACGTCCTCGCAAACAGCCACCAGCCAAAGCAGCCCCGCCACCCCCAGCGAAACGCTCACCAGCCCGGCCTCCGCCTTGCACTCGGTGGCGGTGCACTGACCCACAGCGGCCGGCGCCCCGTCTCGCCCCCTTGCCCCGCTCCCAGTCCTGCCCTCCCGACCCGGGACCGCCATCCTGACTTGTCCATGTCAGCTTTCTCCCCCGCCCGAACTCTGCTTGGGACCCAGGGGACAAAACACAAACTTGCAGACGGGCCCGGAGGCGCACGGGAGTTGTTCTAGCGAGCCCCCCACGCCCCCCAGGGGAAAGGCAGGGGGCACCCGAGCCAAGCGGTCCCATCCCCAGGGCCCCCAACCCCCCTCCCATTTAAGAGGCAGGGGACATCCTGCCTGGGGACATCCTGCCTCTCGCCTTCGCCGCCGGATCGGTCGGGACTCAGCGCAGTAAATTCCAACACCAGAGAGAGAACGCGCCTCCGGTTTTCCCCGAAACCGGTCTTGCCCGCGGGCTGCAGCCGCCCAGCGGAGGGCCGGATCTCTGTTCACGTCTTGGAAATGTGCCGCGAAAAGACCACTAATCTTCCTAACCCTTCGCCTCCGCCCATCCGGCAGGGGCTGGGCAGACCGCAGCTTCCCAGAGTAGAGGGCCTGCCCCCCCGGGCTGCTGCAGTTTTTTGTTTCGGGTTTTGTGTCCTGCCAGAGGCTCCAGGAGCTGGGAGTTAGGCGAGAGGCTGCTAAGCTGGGAAGGGGACGCTTGTCCTCCACGCGAGCAAAGCAAAACTAAAAGTAACCTTGTATTGTTTACAAAGCGCCCGGTAAAATGTAAACAGTGAACTTGAGTCTATTGCTTGGCGGGCAGGAGGGCACAGCCCACTTTACCTGTTGTAATGCGAATGTTTACTCTTCATTTCTGGCCAGGTTTAGGGGATGGGGAAGTTCATTGGGATGTTTACTTTCCGATTACTTAAGAGACCTTCTTAGCTATTTATTTTATTGTTGGAAGAAAAAGAAAATGAAATAAGCCCAAACTAAGACATTATCAAAGGCAACCCTAGAAGAACTTACATAAACTGACTGGTAACATGAACAAGGTGTTACTGTTGGCTACAAGAACTTTTCCAAGAAGCTAAGGGCTGCAAAGAGGTGTAAATGCTTGTGAATAGGAATGGTTATACACTGTGTAAAATGCACTTTGGTTTGCTATATTCCTTTAGAGTCTTAGGTGATTTTGCTGAAAAAACAAACTGTTGTTCTGGTGTGACCTGCTTAAGTTAAAAAAAAAAAAAAAGTTGTAGTTTCATCGGAGCTGTAAAATTGTTACCTTTCGTTTTTCTCCCTCCCTGTACAGACTTAGCATGGCATTTAAAACATTGCTGTTCTTGTTCCCAGCATGCCTGTTCTAAGACAAAGAATTTTAAAAAGGTGTCTACATTAAATTATGAACCTAGTCCAAATAATATTTTCTCATTAAAACATGTAAATTCAAATTTTGGTTTTGTGTGTTTTTGAAGAGTTGCTGCAAAGAATCACTTTACAAAGTTTGTGAAGAATCACTTTACAAATGATGGACAATGCTTCTCTAAGCATGCTTTCTGCAATATATTGTCTGAGTATTTTGTCTTGCTAATTAATAGCTTATTTTCAAAACAGTCTAACCTCTTATGTACTAGCAGATTGAGAGAGAAATTACCGTATTCAGAGGGGCTCTTGAAGACATTTCTGCAGAAGGAAAGAGGAAATTATTTCTGGCTTAGATCAGGCACACAGGTGTAGTACTGAAAGAAAAACTGATTAAAAATACACTCTATGTTTTATCTATCTTGAAATATACATTTTACAAAATATACAGCACATATGTGGATGTTAAGTCTTGTGTAGAAATCAGGTAGGTAGACATGACATGAGGTACAAAATAAGTAAAAACAGGCTTGCTTACTCAGTGTTTATAATCTGATGCATCTTACCTGGAGTGAGGATTCATTTCCTTGCTCTTTAAATTATGACTGTTGTTGAGGTTTTCTTTTTCAGGATTTCCCCAAAAGTTCACCTTGCATATCAAGAAACCTGATGACTTTAAATCGAACAGATTTCTTGTCATTCCTTCATGTAGGAAAATAGTACTTGATGCATTTATTTTAAAGAAATTAGTGAAGTGACTTTAAATGCTTTTCTTCAGATTTTTGCAGAGAATTTAAATTTGCCAAGAATTTATGGCTCAAGGCCAATGGAAACTTTATTGAAAGGGTCACAATATTTTCAGAGTGAAGGGCATGGTGTATTCAACAAATGAAGTTACAAGACAAAGAAAAACTTAAATAGTAATTAACACTTTACTATGTAAAAGGATTAAACAAGAGATTCTGTGTGCAACACAGGGAAACCCACAGAGAAATCACAATCACTAGACTCCATAAGTAGAATCCTTAGTACTCACGGCCCTTCTATATTTAGAGGGTTATGTGAAAAAAATTTTTTTAGGATTAATGCAAAGGGTAATTAATCCTGTTGTGACCGTTTTTTAAAAGGCAGGATCCCACACACAGCCAAAAAAAAAAAAAGTGGAAAATAAATGAATCATTGAACTGATTAAAATGCATGAAGCTACTAAAGCTCGTCAGACAGGGCACAACCAAACTCATTCATCAAGCCCAATTCACAATTATATCAACAAGATCAGCGAAAAGAAAGCCTGGAAAACTTAGACACATTGGACTAGGAAACTCTTGAAACTTTGTTCTCAACAAGAAATCACCAATATTTAAAAAAAATTAACTACCTTTTTTTTTTATCATTTCCTGCAAAATGAAATTAAGGCCATCTCTGGAATATTCTAATCTCATTGATTTTATTAACACTGAATTTGAACTGAGAATAAAGAAACTATATAAACATAGGTCACAAACATTTTATAAATTATTAGCTTAGCTAGGTAAAATGTTCTCCTGATCATGGCCAGAAGAATTCAGAGTGAAGTGGTGTGTATATACATACATACGTTTAGTAAATGGAAGTAAATGAGATGCAGATCTTCTGATTTTTAGCAAAGAAGTGATTTCAACTCAGTATTTGAAAATGTTCTTTTCAGCTGGTAAGTTCTTCATGGTGTATTGCAAAGAATGAAATAACTTGGGCATTGTGAGCCCTCGTTTCACAATCGCAGGCATCTTTTCTCAGACTAAGTTGAATGAGTGAAGTAAAAAATCCACTGATGATATTTTGACCTTGATCAGAAATCCAAAGGCAGCCTAAAGACACGTCTCTACCCCCACTCTCTTCCTAGCTTTGAGACTTACACCCTGTTTAGCTGAAGTGCCCCACAAATAAGGAAGTTTATAACTATGATACCTTCAATGGCTCTCTTTGTCATGTTAAATCTTTTCACCTGGCTCAAGTCCAAAGTCAATACACACCGCTTTAAAATAAAACTGGAAGAGACACCAACCTACAGTGAGGTGTGTATCTTGAGAATTGAGTTATATTATTTTCTAATTTTGTAAATTTGGGAAGGATTGATTTTTAAATGTAGGTGTTTGATTTGAAAATTTGGCTATTCTGTTACTTCTGGCTTTTGATATGATTCTGCACTCAACTGTGTAAACAGTTTTCTCTGGGATTTGGGGAAATGCTTACACAATGGATGAATTTTGTGCATTTTCTTGAGAGAAGCTGTACAAGTTCTCACTGCTTCTATTTGCCTGGGTTGGCAATTTTGAAAAGTCTAAGATTAACAGGAGCGATGCTAGTAAATGATCCTCAGGGTGGCTTAAAAATTATAGCAGCAAGTTTAATGTCTTTAAAATAGATGGGAACGTTGAGTGTCTTGGAAGCATACATCTGGTCAGGTGCTCCACTGGGCTGACGCTGGGGAGTGGTGAGGAAAGAGGAATGTAACGGAGCTCTGCAAACAGAAGGTTTTACATTAGTTTATGCAAGGTGGGGGTGGGAGAGGGATGGTTTATACTTTTACAAATGGAAAAAGTATCCATTTAGGAAGCAGAAAGGGTCAGGATCTGTTCTCAGACGTACAATATACATGTCAATTTTTTTTTCTCTCCTGAAGCCACATATGCAGAAAGACACCCAAACAAAAAAATAATAATAATAAAACGAAAACAACCCAACCCACCGGCTGTGAAGCCTCAAAGGGGGTGCATTTGTTTCGTTTAAACTAACAACAAATTATCTAATTAATATGTTTCAATTACAGCATGAAAGGCACAGCCCCCGGACCTCCCGCCGTGGGGGCACAATAGCCCCAGGGCCCACTCTAGGAATTCACAATAACTTCACATCTGTTTCTTTATTTTCCACTTTTTGAGTCTAAAACTCCTCTCAAGATCACTTCAGACCATGGCCTGAGTTATGAAATATGTCCCAGTGTTAAAGGGGTATGAAACTTTGCCCATGTACGCTTCATTTGCAAGCAAAAAAAGTGAAAGCCCATTGAAGAGCATTAAACAAATATATTAGAATTCTGTCACTTTATGCAATTGAGTAGATCAAATGAAGGGTCCCGGCCACTTCATTCACTCTCATTCACTCGAATAGAAAATGCAAAGAATAGCAACCCAAGACTGGGCCACCGATGTAGATTTAGCTCCTTTTTACTGGGAGACAAAAAGGCTGAATTTTCACAAACACATTGCTGACTCGGGGACTAGGAAACCAGCACTGGAACCCCTTTGGAATTTAAATTCATTTTATCTTCCTCTCCCTTTGCGGGGATCTGTTTGCACTACAGTGCAAGATGCAGCAGGCATCCCCTGACTTCTGAAAAAATGGGGGAGGGGAAGAAAGTGAGTGGAGGTGGCAACGTGGGCCTCAGGGTTCCCAAGGAGCTCTTAGTGATCGACTAACACTCAGATCTGAGATAATAACTTTGATTTAAACAAATCTTTATCTACATCAATATAAACATCATTATATCACACACATCTCCAAGTCTCTTACCTCCTTGCTTGGCATGGATTACATAAACAGCTTGTTTTCAAAGACTAGAATTGCATCTGGGTCATCCAATTTCCTTCTTTCAACTAATATCTGGTCATTGCTGTCATAACAGAATTGAAAGCTGAACTTCCAACCTCACCTGCTTGATTCACTTTCTCTCCCTACACACACACACACACACACACACACACACACACACACACACACTCACACTCAGCACCATGATGGTAACCTTGTTATGTAAAAATCTGGAGAGGAGATACTCCTCTTTGGTTAGAATTTGCAAGTCAGAATCTTCTCCCATTTTCCCATTCTCAGGAGAAAAACAAGCCACATATGTCAGTGGTAATTAAGGTAATTTTGTAACGTTACTTCTGTCCTGTGACTTCTTCGATAGCTGACATTTTTCTTTTGGTGAACTTGAAAGACTTTTCTGTGTTAACTCTTAGAAAGCTTACAGTGACAGAGCTGCTTCCAGAGACAGTAGGGAAAAACAAAAGCAGACTTCTCAGCTTTTGAGGTGTGACTGCAGAGGTGGTGAACCAGGCTGCAAGTCTAAATGAGATTTGATCTGACAGAGAAAGTATTTAAAGGGTTTCTATTGTATTTTAAAACGTATGTCTGGTACTTTTTCCAGGTACTTCAAAATCTTGAACACTTTTTATTTTAGCTTCAAGATATGTCAGGTCATATTTGATACTAGTCATTTAATTCGTGGGCTTGGAATCTGGAGCAGGGGATAGGAAGTGGCCCAGACCTACAAATACAAAAAAAGACATCTAAAGAGTTGGTTGTCTTACAACCATAAGCTTTCAAATTCACTAGAACTAGTAATGAACCAACCAGAAATTACCCATGAAAAATTGTAGTTGGCTAAATAAAAAATTTCCTTGGAAGATTTTCCTTCCAGAACATTTTCAAGACTATATGGACAAAAAGAGTTCTTTGGAGGTAACCCCTTTTGCCTGTGTCTGCAAATAACTCATGTCAAATCAGTGGCAAGCTTTTGAAGGAACTGGGAGCATTAATTAGAGCAGATTAAGCTCACAGATAAAAAGTATTCTTTAAGTATCTGTTGTTTAGAGACATCAATAATTCTGATTCAGGCTTTGCAATATGTATATTTTTATTTACTCAGTTAATTTCTTCCCCAGAGTGTTCCCTGTTGACTGAGTTGGTTTGCAGAAATAATTGTTTCTAAACTCTGCTTTTGCTATAGATTTCTCTCCCCTCCTTCTTGAAATACAATGTAGTGGTCGGATGATTCCAGCATATTGTAGCATACAGAGAAACTGTTCAATAAAGGATCTTATTTTGTGCCACTTAGCAGAAGCTTAGTACTTATTAAGTAGTATCTAAAGTGTTTTTGCTTTAATTAGAGAAGGTCCTTGGAGAGATATTACAGCCAAGAATGGTTTCATACAACAGGAAAATTCCAGGCATCTGAACTCCTCCACTAGATCTGCTACAGTGAAACAGCGCTACCAATGTCTGGTTTCCTTGGAATTACCAAGGCATATTTTATTTATTAACATATATAGACTTAAGGTTTATTCATAACAATAAAGTGATCATTGAAAAGTTCCCTATCACTTAGGGTGCTATGATATTTGTTATATATATATATATATATATATATTTAAGATTTAATTGCTTTTGACAGAGACAGAGAGAGACAGAGACAGAGATTCAGAGAGAAGGGGGAGGGCTCAAAGCAGTCTCCATAGTTGTATGTCATTAGTTTTCCACATGGTTTTGTTCCACACAGGTGGGCAGGGGCCACGCAGGGTGGAAACCTCCCATATGGGAAACACACCCCAGTTCAGCATATGGGTCTGCACAGGCCAGGGCCAGGATTTGATCCTTGGTCTCTGGGGCTGCAAGCCAAGTGCTTAATCTGCTGAGCCATCCCAGCTTCCCCATATATATAAATATTTTAAACAGCAATAATGGTCTGTCTCAAGAATCCTGGCATGATTTCGTATCGGAAAAGAACTGACAAATGACTACCCAACCTTTCCATGTTCAGTGGGTTCATCAGAATGAATCAAATCATATCTGTAACTGCCTGGAAGATGCTAACAGTTCTCGCTCTTGTAGGGTGTGTGGGCGGGTAGAGAGAAGGTGGGGAGAACAAAGATAAAATCTATGGCAATCAGGTTGGCACAGGTTATGTACACAACAGTGATTACTGTCCTCACCACAGAAGAATAGCTGACAATGAATGAATGGGAGTCCTGCAAGTAGACCTACAGCTTTAGTTTAGGTAACAATGTCATGCCTTTATTCCAGGTGTCAGTAAAAGGGAGTACTGACTTCAAGTATTCAGCTGCGATACTAAATTTATAAATTAAAACACGTGAAATGCAATTAAAATTACTTGTGGATACTTCTGCTTTCAATAAAAGGAGGACCCTTTCCATAACATAAAAATGATTTTAACAGAAATATAAATAGCAATTTGATTAAGTATATTGCTAATTATTCTTTGCTGGGTAGCCAAACATTATCCATTTCTTAAAATGACAGATTCTGAATAAATCTTATAAAAATAATTACTTGGTATTTCACTGTAGTGAGAAATGGTGGAGTTTATAGGGAGAGCTACGGTATATTGATTTCTAAATATACAACTTTTTTGTGTTCAATTTCATTTAAAAATCCAGTCTTTACTGTAAATATACTACAACTATATTACAGAAATGTTTTTCTATGTTTTTCCTATGCATATTTTAAAATAGACCATTTCTCCTTTCAATATTTTTCCATGATTACAATCAGTATACATACAGTGGTATATATTGCTTTTTTCTAGCATTATATTATATAAGCATTTCCTATGTTTTCATAACATGGCAATACACAGTCTTCATAATCATTGATTTTTAAAGATTTATTCTTATTGTTTCTGACGGAGAGAGAGATACAGAGACAGAGAGAAGGGGGAGGGTCCCGATCAGTATCCACAGTTGCACATCATTGGTTTTTCTCCCACATAGTTTCATTCCACAGGTGGGAGCGGGGCTGCACAGGGCAGGAACTGGGCCAGGTCTCACCCCGGCAAGGGCAGAACTGGGGGCACTCCCCAGTTCAGCATATGGGTCTGCACGGGCCGGGACCGGGATTTGATCCTTGGTCCCCGGGGCTGCAAAGTGAGCGCTTAACCCACTGAGCCATCCTGGCTTCCCTGGCTCTTGTCTCTTTACTGTAGCATTTCATGTTGAGCTTTTCTATGTGATACTTTCATGTCTAATTTCCCCACTCTTGAGATATTATTAGTTTTCAACCAAGTGGCTTAACACTGTGTGAGACACAACACAGGCACTGATCGAGGGCGTGTAGGTTGGAGGCTATCCAGGAACAAGAGCAAGAGCAAGCAGAAGAAGTGCCACAACTAGTAGCTCAGGTTGAAATCATTTTTCTAAATTGGACTCCATGTATTTTGATGAGGGAACACAAACAAGATCGTGGAACTAAAGGAATTTGTTTGCAGTGACTTCCAAACTACCCAGCTACCATCCCTTGAGCTGATCACGTCTACCATTGATTTGGCTCATGTAACAGAAGGAAAAGAAAGAGGAAGGGGGAAAGGAAGGCTGATGGGGAGAGAAGCTGGAGGAACACCTGATGTTTCTGCTAGGATGGCCCATTAAAAGCGTCCCCCATGGCATCTGACCACATGTGCTATTAATTTGATTCATGCCAACTTAATAACTCTGATTCAATCCATTTTTCCAAATATGTCTAAGCATCACCTGCACAAACAAGATCTTTCAAAAAAACATTTTGGTCAGAGACGTGAAGTTGAGTCCTCATTTTATCCTCTTTTACCTAAATGGTTCTGAGCAAGTCCCTTAGCTCTGAGTTACCCATCTCTCATCTGAGAATAAGGGTGCCCTCAAAGGCCCACCTCCATGACCAAGTGGAGTGGAGCACATAAAGTGCTTTGAAGTGTCTTACAAAGTGAAGTTACTATTACTGTCTATGACAGAAACAGTAAAGTAAAAATACCGATTAGAAATTGTCCTGCCTGAGAAGAATTTAGTATTAAATTCTTCAGGACAGATTGCAGACTTAAAAAGGAAAGGTCTATTTTTCATGCTGTTTATTTATTTTACTTTTTTAAGATTTATTTTATTGTTTTTGACAGACAGAGACAGAGAGAAGGGGGAGGGCCCAGAGCAATCTCCATAGTTATACGTCATCAGTTCTTTGACATCTGGGTGGCCGTGTACACAGGGCAAGAGCTGGGCTGGGGGCCTCCTGCATGGGAAGCACACCCCAGTTCAGCATATGGTAAGGTGACCAGATTTTAACACTGGTAAAGTGGGACACCATTGACCGTGGGGGAGGGGATTCTTGATTAAAAATTTGGTCTATCTCCCACCATTCCCTAGCTTGTTGTGCATTCTTTCCAAAAATCGGGACTTTTTTAAAACGCCGCGGGACGCGGGACAAATTGTTAAAAATCGGGACTGTCCCACCAAAACCAAGACGTCTGGTCACCTTAGCATATTGGTCTGCACAGGCTGGGGCCGGGATTCGATACTCAGTCCCCTGGGCTGCAAAGCAAGCTCTATAACCCACTGAGCCATCCCGGCTTCCCCCTACGCTGTCTATTTTTTAACTCTCTAATTGTCACTGTTTGCCCTCCTGTTCCCACCTCTGTGAAGTAATGTGGCAGTGAAAAGGGAGTGCTATAGCAAGAGAAACTGTTGCTCCTTTTTTGCATATTCTTCCAAAGTGGGCTTTTTCATAGATTTTGAGATACAATGTGAACAAATGATTATCAAGGTTGCTGAAAAGACACAAGTGGAAACAATGTGGCAGCCAGGCATATAGGGACAGCTAACAAAAATTGGGGTGCTTTTAGTCTTCTTTCCCCCCCAGCAATCAAAGGCACATGCTACTTACTTGCCACTTTTAAATATTTAACCAAGGCCTACATGTCACATGCCAGGTACTATTCTATGTTCTTTACAAGTATTAACTCATTTAATGCTAACAACAACCTTATGAGTGGTGCTTTTTATAATGTTCATCTTACATATGGGAATATTGAGGCACAGGGCAATTAACTAATTTGCTCAAAGTTACCCAGCTAGTAAATGGTAGCAGTGGACTCTAAGAGGTTGGTTTCATAGAAAGCTATAATACTTTTGTTACTGAAGGGAGTAGCACACATGAGTTTCCAGACTCAGGGGATATAGCAAGCTCATTAAGATCTACAGAGGAGGGGAAAGCCGGGACGGCTCAGCGGGTTGAGCGCTCGCTTTGAGGCCATGAGGACCGAGGATCGAATCCCGGCTCCGGCCCAGGCAGGACCCACGTGCTGAACTGGGGAGTTCCCACAGTTCGGTTCTCTA
>PVKE010015191.1:0-28107 GCA_004027555.1 Craseonycteris thonglongyai
GGGGGGAGTGGGCACCAGATATAGCGGGGTGGAGGGGGACCTGATTCTGGGAGCTGGGCACATAATGCGATGCATGGGTGATGTGATGTGGAGTTGTCCATTGGGAAACTGTCTGATTGTTACCAACCAATGTCACCCCATTAAATTTAACAATAAAATATAATAATATTAAAAAAAAAAAAAAAAGAGTGCAAAGTCTGTATTTGTCCTAAGACACTTTCTCTTGGTACTTATTATTTTCAAATAACTGTCCTTTGAGAAGTAAAGCTCTCTTCTGAACTATGATTGATACATGCACTCTCTGTCCTTGCCAGAATGGACACAAATTATAAGATCTCTTCAAATCTTAGCTTCTCCCCAAATCCCTCTCTAACTAAAATCCACCTCCCCCCAACTCCCATTCTAAATTATCTAAATATGCAACCTCCATAAATGCCCACAAGGAAAACTTATCCCATGTGCTGTTTAATATTTAAAATTAGTATTTCCTCAGTCACTGCTGGAATTATTATTTTTCTTTACATTGGGTGTATCAGTAAAGAAATCACCAGCTTTAAAGGAAAATAAGAGGGAGTCTTCAAGACAACATATGGTTGAATAGAAGCCAATTTAGTTCAGAAGACTCTTCCTGGCAATAAGAAACCAAGTGCTCACTCCCAGCAGGGTGCACTTGTAATGGGGCTACAAATTCCTATTAGCATTTGACCTGCCTCTCAATCTGTGGCTGAGGCTGGTCCTACCCGTGGCTCTAATTCAAATCATTCTCCAGTCTGTGGGTGAATAGTGCAACAGAGAGCTCAGAACAAAAACCAAAATTACTGCTGAAATGGCAACATTTCCTCCCCCACTTCTCAAAGGGCAAGCACTCCTTGTGTTTATCAACAATGATTTTTTTTTCTTTTGGTGTGTAAGGGACAAAAAATAACTCTGGGAGGCAACATTCACAAAAGAGAAATACAACCTGAGTGTCTCCCCTACTGGAGAGTTCATAAAGTCTGACTCAACCCTAAAATGGCAACCAGCCCCATAACTGTGACTCTGAAGTTGTCTGATTAAATCTACAAACCCAAGCCAAGAAGATACTTTTCCTCAATTGAAGTAATCCATGAATAGTGGACCTGTATTTCAAACTGGCTCAGCAGGACTTGGGCTTATCTTTGTTAATAAACAAACCTCTCTGGAAACTCTCATAAGCCTTCCCATAACCAGTCACAGCATGATGGCTGCAGTCATGAATACACAGAAGGATAGGTACAGTGTCCCTGTGGATGGGGACAGAGACCCTTTCCTGTGTCCCAGCTTAGATTCCCATTGGGTGATCCAATGTTAAGCTAAAGAGTACTTTTGTTTTTACTTTATTTTTTAAATCAAACTAACACATGTGTATTGTTTTAAGAAAGCCAAATCACACTATAAGGCTAAAAGAAAAAAAGATGGCCTGTTACCACACCCCTCCCCACCTCCCATTCTCATCCTCCATAAGCAACAACTCCTTTAGCTATTTCTTTTCATCAAAACCTCCATCTTATTTCCTTTTTCCCATTTGGACATCATCTACTACTTCCTACTATCAAAGATTTGATTTTAGAGATTTGAATTTAGCTGTTACATTACTTCCTCCCATTTCCCCACCCCACTATCACCTTTATGTAGTAATATCACTATTTTGACTAAAGCAATATATTACAAGTATTTACATTGTTTCGACTACGAACCCAGACTACATTGGCTCAACTCCTGCCTCCAACAGGTATCAGCTATGTGACCATGTGCATCATTTTCCATGTTTGCAAAATTAAAATAGTATTCACAACTACATCGGGAGGTTACTGCGAGGATAAAATGAATGATTGTATGAAAACAGAACACAGAATGTTCTCTAAATACAGTCAGATTAGATTTCCTTTCTTGTTCATCCTCTTTCCTTTGTCTTTGCCTCATTTTTCATTTACTTAATTTCCTACATAATTTTTACTAATTTGTTCTGAAAACTCCCACAAAATTCTAAATTCTTCTCTTGCAGATACTATGTCACACAATATTTGCCTGCTTTCCTTAAAGATATTATTTGTGGAGTACTCTATCCTCCTGTTACAATCTGCCCAAACTCTATGGGCCAGATACCCACTGTCAATCATATATGCTCTTCTCTTTATAGTATGAGTCCTTGAGCTGATTCTGTGCCCTATGTATTCTACCCTCTTGATTTATACTCCTTTTTGATAGAGCACATACATATTTCTAGTGTAAGATCCATAGGAGGTGAGTTCCTTCAGTCATGTAACTTGAAAATGTTTTTATTCTACCTTCACATTTTCCTGAAGTTCTGCAGAATATAAATTATAAAGAAGATTTCTTTTTTGAAACAATGTAAAAGTTATGGAATTAGGTAGTGGTGATGGTTGTACACTGTGTGAATAGACTAGAAAAGCCCACTAAATTACACACTTTTAAATGGGTGGATTTATGAATTACATCTATCTCGATTTTTTAAATGTGTAGCATAAAAAGAAACAGGTAGGTAGACAGGTAGGTAGACAGATAAATAGATAATTCCTAAGTAGAAATAATTTTCCCCCAATGTCAGAGGCAAAATTCCATCATCTTCTAGCTTCCAGTGTTTCTGTTGAAAAGCCTAGTGCCTCTCTCATAACATTTCTTTTTCTCTTCAGTAGCTCATAAGATTTTCCTACATTCCTGGTATAAAATTTCATGATGATACGCATCTCTTGTATTGGGAACCTAACAGACTTTTAATCTGGAAACTCACACCTTTGGGGAAATTTTCTTGTATTTTTTCTCTTCTGATTTTCTTCTGTATTTTTTTAGAATCCCTATTAGTTGGATATTGACCTCTTAGACTTTTCTTCATTGCTATATTTTCTCTCCTATTTTCCCATCTCTTAGTCTTTTTGTTCTACTTTCTAAGAGTTTCTCAACTTTACTTTTTTTTTTTATTTCTGTTCTTATATTTTTAATCTTCTTAATAGCATACTGTTCCAGTTTAAGGAGTCCAATAGCATTTCTTATCTCTCTAGAGATATCATAATCAAGTTATTTTTAATGCTTTCATCTTTGCTTACATTCTTCTAAATTCCTCTGTTTTTTCCCCCCTTCATTTTTATTTTCATTCTTCATGAAGAGACTCTCTTCAAGTATCTGGTGAGATTTGGTTCTCTATTCATATTTAAGAGAGTCTCAAAAAGGATAGAATTTCTGAGAATGGGTGGAACCCACAATAGGTGATTGACAGGAACCTGTCATATTGTTGGCGCATTTGCAGATGTCCGTATCTTTCTCTTTGCTAGTCAACACATCTGCATTGAGTGGGAAGGCAGGGAGTCCCACCCAGATTTTTACTTAGCTCAGAGCTTCTAAACTTCAGCGCTACTGACATTTTGGGCCAGATAATTCTTTCTTATGGGGAATGTCCTTGCATTATAGAATATTTAGCAGAATCTCTGGCATCTACCCATTAGATGCCAGTAGCAAACTGCTGCCAAGCTGTAACAGCAAAAAAAAAAAATGCCTCCAAGTATTGCCAAATACCTGTAGACTTATCTGATAGTCTGGGAAATCCCAAGTTCACCCTTCCTAGACAGTAACCTCCCATCTCTGTGAAGTGGAGGAAGGGTTCTTGCCCAGCATCATGAATGAAGGGAGGAATCTTTTGAAACTGACCCTCCCATCAGCCCCACCTTTACAGGTATTATATAGTGCTACCAATATCTGAGCCAGTCTAGGGTTTTGTGGCACAAATAACTTGCTAATTGTTGGCTGTATGCTTTTAATTAAGCAGAAAATGCTAAAACCCAAACCAGTTACCATTTATGCATCTGCTTTCCATATCTCAAAATTTTGTTTGCATTTCTTGCATGCAGTCATCTCCTTCCTGATAGCCTTTGCCCTCATGAATTAATGCCTTTTAATATTTTTTCTGACATTTTCAGAGTGCTAATGAAGGGGGGGGAGTCAACAATAAAATTGCATTTGGGCACCATATTTAACTTGAAATCTCTCAATTCTTTCATTCTCAAATTCTAGTAAATGAAAACAAGCTAACAAATGTCATAGAGGCAAGAAAAGCATCACCTAAGCTTCTCTCATTTGAGTGTAGATGAGGGTAACAGATCTTTGGTGCCCATTTTATCAAAATTCAGAGGTTAAGATTAGAAAAACATATGAAATCACAAATGCTGCACTAAGATCAAACCAGGACCAAATCTCACCCCAACCCAGGCCTGGTTATTTTGAAATTGAACAAATCTCTAGAACAGAATCCTGTTACTACCAATAAATCTAATGTAACTATAATACTTTCTTTCCCACATTAAAGATGAAATTCGGAGAAGCTGGGGTGGCTCAGCAGGTTAAGCACTTGCTTTGCAGCCCTGGAGACCAAGGATCGAATCCCAGGCCTGGTCCATGCAGACCCATATGCTGAACTGGGGGTGTGCCCCCAGTTCGGTTCTTGCTGGGGCCGATGCAGGAGGCTCCCGGCCCAGTTCCCGCCCTGCGCAGCCCCGCGCCCACCTGTGGAGTAAAACCATATGGAAAACTAATGCTGTCAACTATGGAGACTGCTCTGGGCCCTCCCCCTTCTCTCTGTCTCTCTCTGTCTGTCTGTCTGACTCTCTCTCTGTCAAAAACCAATAAAAATAAATCTTTAAAAATAAAATTCTGTTTCTCGGAAAGACACACCTGGATCATCATCAGCCCTCAAAAATCAAGTGGCTTTAAGAACTGCATTTGTCCTCCTAAATCCATCTGCTTCTCTCCATGCCCACAATTACCATCATCCTAGACTAATCACCTCTTGCTTGGATTCCTGTCTGGTCTGTCTGCCACTATTCAATCCAATCCAGTCCATCCACTATCAGAGAAATCTTTCCAAGGAGCAAATATTATGATCATTTCACATGCCCCTAAACCCTACCTCCACCTTAAAACTCGGTGGCTTCCCATTGCTCTAAAGAGACTGAACTGCCTCTATAATCTCATGTCTACATGTGCCTCTTACTCCTTGTGCTCCAGCCACACTAGCCTTTTCCCAGGCTCCTCCCACTGCTAGCCTTCATCTACACTATTACCACTTTCCGGAATGCCTGGAATGTCTAGAATGCTATTTACCCACACATCCCCTTAAACTAAGGATTTCCCACTCATCCATCAAATTTCAACACATCTATGGAGTCAGGAGCCTTCCCTAACTCTATGACCCAAAGACTTCCTTTCATTGTACCTAATACACATCATTCCTTGTCATCACAGTAGGAATTCTTCACATCTTTATGTGCTCCTGTAATTCATGCATCTCCGCTACTCCACTAGACTGTAACTAGGAGAGAAGGGTCTGTGCCTGTCTTAGTCATAGCTCTGTCTCAGAACTTTGCACCTTGCCAGACATTTAGAAGACACAAACTTACTACTTCTGTAAATTAATAACTTCATTAAATTCCTATGAGTTAAAGAACTATTCTAGGTGCTCTAGAAAGAACTACTCTTTAGTTCTTTACAAGTGACTTTTCTCAGGGTGATTGACAACTTTGGTTGGATTGTAGGAAATGCATTAGCATCATTAAGGGGGTGGTTAAATGAGTTCAAGGAGCTGAGTGAGAGATTTTAGCTGCCAACATATCCATTATCTCCTATTGGCAAAGTACCCAGTTAAAATTATTTGCATTTACCCAGTCTTCCTTACAGAACAGTGTATTGTGTGAGATTTAAAAAACAAAACAGGGGAAGCCGGGATGGCTCAGTGGGTTAAGCGCTCACTTTGCAGCCCCGGGAACCGAGGATCGAATCCCGGCCCAGGCCCGTGTGGACCCATATGCTAAACTGGGGAGTAACCCCAGTTCAGTTCTCACTGGGGTGAGACCCTGGCCCAGTTCCTGCCCTGTGCAGCCCCATGCCCACCTGTGGAATAAAACTATGTGGAAAAACCAATGATGTGCAACTATGGAAACTGTTCTGGGCCCTCCCCCTTCTTTCTGTCTCTGTCTCTGTGTGTCTCTCTCTTTGTCAAAAACAATAAAAATAAATCTTTATAAAAAACAGAATGCAGGATTTGGAGTAACAATTCTTAGGGGGGTTGAATCAGCTGAAAGGCATAGCCCTTTGCCTCGTTCTTCTTCATCTTTCTATCTGGAGCATGGATGTGATGGCTCCAGCAGCCATCTTGGACTACAAGGCTATTATTTTTTTTAATTCCAGCTTTATTGAGATATAGTTGGCATATGACATCATGTGAGTTGAAGGTGTACAATCTGATGATTTGATATGCCTATATAATGTGAATGATTACCACAATAAGATTAGTTAACACATCCATCACCTCATATGATTCCCATTTTGTGTGTGTGTGGTGAGAGCTTTTCAGATTTGTTCTCTTGGTAACATTCAAGTATATCATACAGTATTGTTAACTCAAGTCACCACACTGTACACTATATCTCCAGAATCTATATTCATGTTATAACTGGAAGCTGATACTCTTTGACCACATTTACCCATCCCACATGCCCTCCCTCCCCACTTCTCTTCCCTTGGCAACCACCAATCTACTATTTGTTACCATGAATTCAGACTTTTTAGATGCCACATGTGAGAGATCACATAGTATGTGTCTTTCTCTGATTGATTTCACTTCGCATAATGCCATCAGGTCCACCCACAGTGTCACAAATGGCTAGACTGCCTTCTTTGTTTGTGGCCGAATAACTCCGTTGTATGTATATACACTTTGGTTGTTTGCATGTCTTTGCTATTGTAAATAATGCCTCAAAGAAAAAAGAAATGCAGATATAAAATAGTGATTTCATTTCCTTCAGATATATATATATATACCCATAAGAATTGTTGCATCATACAATAGTTCTGTTTTTAATTTTTTGAGGAACCTCCACACTGTCTTCTGCAAAAGCTATACCAATTTTCATTCCTACTAACAAAGCACAGGGGTTTCCTTTTCTCCACATCCTCACCAATACTTATCTCCTGTCTTTGTGATGATAGCAATGCTAACAGATGTAAGGTGATATCTCACTATAGTTTTGATGTGCACACTGATGATTACTGGTATTGAGCATCTTTTCATGTATAAGTTGGCCATCTGTATGTCTGTGGAAAAATGTTTGTCCAGGTCCCTTTGCCCATTTTTTTAATATAATCATTTGCTTTTTTTTGCTATTGGGTTGTATGAGCTCCTTATATATGTTGGCTATCAATGCTTTATCAGATTTTTTTTTCACAAAGATTTTCTCCCATATAAGACTATCTTAAGAACAAAAATGAGCACTAAAGATGAAACAGAAAACTAGAAGAGTTCTGGGTCCCAAGGACAAGACACAGCCATACATTTCTTGGATTGAATACGTCCAGATATTTTTATATGAAAAAAATAATAAATCTGTGTGCTTTGAGTCACTGAAGGCAGCTCTCTTCCCTGTAGACAAACAGAATTCCTAACTGATGTGATAGTTAATTAAAAGAAATAAATCCTGCCTTTAAGTACCTTACAAATTCCTGAGGATAAAACAGAGGGGCCCAGAGCTGCAAGAAATCATCAGGATTAACCAACTCCAACAAAATCCCAAGGCAGTTGTTTCTAAGTGATCCAAGGTTTTGGGTTATCTGTGAAGCTTCCAGTGATGGACATTCTACCTTTTATCTCCTTTCTTGATAAAAATGGCATTTCCTATAGCTGTTCCAAAATGATCATTCATGCCCCCAAAGAGTCACTCTTAAAATATAAAACTTGGGTAATAATCAGATTGGCTAATAATCTCAATATTAGCCATATAGTTATTACTTTTAAATTCTATAAAGAGCACAAAGAAATTTGCAAATTCATTTATATGAAGTCAGCTCTGCTGAAAAGGGAAGTGAGAGTGAGCATTAATTGAACACACAGTCTGTCAGGCACTATGCCAGATGCTTTATGTAAATCATCTTATGTGAACCTCACAACAGCTCAGTATCAGAGATATTGTGCTCAGTTTATAAATAAGGAAACCACAGATCAGAAAAGATACATGACTTGCCCAGGGCTTCTCAAACAAGTACTGGGGCTAGGATCTAAATACATCTGCCTCCACATCCTGCACAGTTTCCACTACCTCATTCTGCTTTGTGATTTATAATAAGAGATATCGATTTGTTCTATGTTCTAGTTTCTGACACAGAGGTCTTAAAACCATTGGAAGTTCCTAAGTGATAACACCATTAAGGTGTCTTTTGGGGGGAAGAGCTGTGATGGTTCAGCAGGCTAGGCGCTTGCTTTGCAGTCCTGGGGTCCAAGGATCAAGCCCCCGCCCCAGACCATGTGGAGCCATATGCTGAACGGGGTGTGCTTCCCATGTGGGAGGCCCCCCCCTGGTTCCCGCCCTGTAGGGCCCCCACCCACCTGTGTGGAACAAAACCATGTCAAAAACGGATGATGTACAGCTATGGAGACTGCTCTCGGCCCTCCCCTTCTCTCTGTCTCTCCCTGTCTCTGTCTCTCCCCATCTCTGTCTCTCTCTGTCTCTGTCAAAAACAATAAAATAAATCTTTTTTTTAAGATGTCTTTTGTTATGTTAATGAGGTGACATTTGGAAAGTCCCTAAGTCTCCTGAGGATGGGGCTGGTCACCAGAGATCGAAACATGTGATTAGAGGGTTAGAACTTTCAGTCCTACTTCAGACCTCTGGAAAGGTGAGAGTGGCTAGAGATTGAGTTCAACAGCCAATGGTAATGATTTAGTCAAGCATGCCTACAAATGGATGAGGCCTACAAATGGATGAGGCCTACAAGGAAACCCCAAAAGAGCTTCTGGGTTGGTGAACACATGGAGATTTGGGGATGTGGAGTACGTAGAGAGAACACTGAAGCTCTGTGCCCCTACCCACGTACTTCAGTTGTTCCTGGGTTATATCCTTGTATAATAAACCAGTGATCTAGGAAGTAAAATGTTTCTCTACATTCTAAGAGCCACTAGCAGATTAATGGAAGCCAAGGAGATGCTGTTGGGAACCTCTGATCTACAGCTTATCTGGCAGAAGCACAAATGACAACCTGGACGTGTTATTGTCATCTGAGCAGTAGAAGGAAAGAACAGAGTTTCAGGACTGAGTCCTTACTCTGACTCTATCTCCAGTAGACAAGGTCAGAACTGAGTTCACTGTTTGGTAATGTGGAAAAAATACACAGTGAAATTAGTGTCAGAATTGGAGTCTCAAAGCCAGCATTTATTTATTTTATTTATATTATTTAAATTATTATTTATATTATTTATTTAATAAATATTTATATTTATTTATATTATTTAAATTATTATCTTGAGTGTCTAGTTAATTTCACCAAATCCTGTTAATGAGAAAATGCTCTTTTTCACAGGATTTGTCAGTAAGAAGTTCTTTTGAATTGACTTGTATCCCCTCAAAAGATAAGAAGATATGAAGTCCTAAACCCCAGTACCTACAAATATGACTTTATTTGAAATAGGGTCTTCTTTGCAAATTTAATCAAGTTAAATCAGGTCATACTGGACTATGGAGGGTCCTAATTCAATGACTGTTATTCTTTGATGAAAGAAGTGTGGGCACAGAGACACATAAAGAGAACGGATGAAGATAAAGACCAAAATTAGAGTCATGTGTCCAAAAGCCAAGGATGCAAAGAATTGCCAGTAACCACCAGAAGCTTAGGAAGAGACAAGGAAGGACTGTCCCTTAGAATCTCCAGAGGGAGCATGACCCTGCCGACACCTTGATTTCAGACTCCTAACCTCTAGAGAATAAAATCCTATGGTGATAGGCCACCCCATTCATGATGATTTGTCATGAAAGCCCTACGAAACCAATACAGAAGTTAAGCCTGACTTCAGACAGTTTGGCCTTAGGAGGAACATATGTTTGGTTGAATGTGAAGTTATACTCATGTCATATGATGTGGGGGTGGTGCACTGGTCAGATGGTCCAATAGTCCCTCCTGCCCAGTGCCTTCCTGGCACTGAGAAGGATGAGAGATGGAGGGTAGCAGATGGAGTGAGAGGGGCAGAACTGGGTGTGGTGGGTGGCTTGGGCTTGAGAATCAAGCTGGGCCAGTGAGATGTAAACAAATACTAATAACAAGCATTCAAGATGGTGATACAGGAGCTCTTATTACTGAATCTGAAAAGCTGAAAGACCTAATTTTTTCCACTCACGCAGAATGGGGTCATGAAAGGTAAACCAATTTAGTCTTGTGTTTAGATTTGAACATCTGTTAGGTTTTGACCAGATAAAACTCACTGAATATAGTGGCTGATTCTAATTTTGTATTTTACATAATGCCAAAGATACTGTTCCATTAAAAGTTCCTTAAAGGGTTCAATTAACTGAAGCAAATGCTTAGAATCATTGGGAAAATAATTACTTGAAATGTATACCCTGAAATGTATGAAATTACTAATATACTCACTCAAGCCAATAAAATATTCCTATTAAAACAAAACTAAGTTGGGGATAATGGATCTGAATGACATCTCAAATGAACTTTTCATTATTAGGCTTGTTTCGTGCTGGAAGCACCCATTTCTAGATTGTTTCTAGAAGAAACAAACATTTCAAAGACAATAATTCCGACAATAGTTGTGGCATTCTCTTAAACCAGTCACTTTTCTATGAAGCCAGTGAGATGAAATATGTAAGTCTGGCCAAAGCTTCCCTCTTATTAGGGGGAACAACTCACCCCAACTCATTGCCTGTGAATGTCCTGGTTTTAGCCCTGAAGGTCCCACATTCCACAAACCCCTCAGTCCTGGCCAAACCAGGACAGTTCGTGACCCTATTGCTAAGGGTCACAAACAAGAGTAATGGTGAACTGAGTAAGTGCCTCAGCAAAACCTACATTCCAAGAAGCAGCTTATGAGGCAAACAGGTCCAAGGGATGAACCCAAATTAGGCTAACAGGATGAAGACCCGAGGCCACTTTTCAAGCACACTCACACTGGAGACCGCTGGCTTCTCACTGACCACTCCTCACTCTACCTCGGCTCCCCTATCACTATTTCAGGGTCCCTTTTTTCCTATCAGTGTTCATGTCCCAGGTCGTCTCATCCAGCTCATGACTTTAAGTACCACATCTAAGCTGAGGACGCCTAACCCTCTTTCTCTAACTTTCACAATCTTCCCAGGTCCATATATCCAAATGGTGACTCAATATCCCCAAGTGGGGTCTATGTGGCATTTTAACTTAACATGTATTTGTTTGCTAGGGCTGTCATAACACAGTTCCCTAGACCAGGGGTCTCCAAACTTTTCAGCCCCGGGCCGCATTAACTATCTAACAGCAGTATGGGGGCCGACTACACACTCGAGGTCCAAATAAAAAATAATCAAAACATAGATGTTGTTTTTAATTATTTATTTAATATTATTTCATTCAGATAAAAATGTCTCCACGGGCAGGATGAGAGGGCCTTGCGGGCCACATCCGGCCCGTGGGCCGTAGTTTGGAGACCCGTGCCCTAGACTGTAGGTTTAAGCCCCAGATATTTATTCTTTTATAATTCTGGAGGATAGAAGTCTATGACCCAGGAATAGGCAGGGTTTTTGTTCTAAGGCCTCTCTCCTTGGCTTGTAGGTGGCCTTCTTCTCCTTAAGCCTTCACATCACCTTTCCTCTCTGTGTGTCCGTGTCCTAATTGTTCCTTATAAGGACATCACTACTGAATTAGGACCTACCTTAAGGACCTCGTTTTAACTTAATTATCTCTTTAAAGGCCTCATCTCCAAATGTAGCCACATTCTGAGGTCGTGGGGTTTGTGACCTCAACAAATGAATTTTGTGGGAACACAATTCAACACTTAAGACAGTACTTTGATCCACCAACCTCATTCCCATGATATATCCCCAAGATACCCCTAGGCTTCTCAGCTCAGAATGAAAGACATCACCATCCACCAAATAGGTTTTGCTGGATACAAAATCCAAGAATCATTCCTGAGTACCTTTTCTCCACCACTTCCCACCTATTTGAAGCCATTAGCACATCACATTGCCTTTTCTTCATTTCATTATTACTACTACCACCATCACATCTTGAGTTACAACAAAACCTAATGAGTCTACCTGCTTCAGCTCCTACCTGCTACATTACATTGTTATCAAAAGCACACATTTTTAAAATGTGAAAGAGAATATGCCACTACCCTGCATAAAGCTTCTCAAGAGCTTCTCTCTGACCCTAAAAAAAGTGCAAACCACTGCCCTGGCCTCCAGCCCCCGTGGACTTGGGCAACCTCATCTTAACCATGGCCCCTTTGCCCTCCAGGCCAAACACACAGACACTAACCACTCTGTTTGCACTTCAGTTAGAATTCCACCGCCAATTCTCTTTAACTATACCTTAATGCTATCTATTTTCTTGAGAGTAGAAAAAGTACTTATTTACTGCACCCCCATATTTTTAATGCTTAGAAGAGTAGATGGTGCAGTGTAGGTGTTTGGTAAATATTTGCTCTTTCTATTGAAACAAATTAGTTACACATCCAAGGCTACCTTTTCTCCAGTCTGATTAGAGGATGAACTCTATTTGTCCTGGGTCCCTGGAGACTGATCTCTTTCTAGTAAATTTACTGGGCTCTCCTGCCTTCTGGATTCTAGGCAAGTTCGGGCAACAGGAGGCACAGCCAAAGATTGGAGTTTGGGATGAAAAAGAGATTGAGGTATTTATCCTTCTAGTTCTTTCCCACTAGATGACAGTTAGACTGGTCCATTCCTCTACTCAAGTTCCATTCCTTCTCCTATAGCTACTGCTCTCTCTGCTTCCTCCTGTTACCCCTGGAGGCCTGAGGATTCTAACAGCTTCCAGCAGTTTCTGGCCCACAGGGGCTTTGCCAGGCCTCAGTAATCTCCCTTCACCATGATAATATCCTATAAATAATTCCTTAATTAAACTCTGTTCAATTACCCCTTTTATACTCTCATTTACTTAGTGATCATTAATTGAGCAATTCTGTTAAGGCTTTTGTCATCCACTCTAAAAGAAACAAAGATGAAAAAAACTGGTCCTTCCTCACAGAGAGTTTTCAAGACACCTGAATGGTGTCTTGGGCATCTTTCTTCTACATCCGACACCAGACCCTGTGCTTCCAATCAGTAACATCCAAACACTTGGAAGCTAACCAACTACTCCCCAGCCCCTGATAGGGAGATGGCCATGCCCCAGGCCTTGCCAATCATGGTATTCATTCCCCCACCACAGTGACTGGTTCAGGGATGGTCACATAACCTAGACCTGGCCAGTCACGTACGCATCCCCTCACCACAGTGACTGCTGCAGAGATATTCATGTGATCTAGATCTGGCCAATCACTCATTACCCTTTTACCTCAGTAACTGACTCAGGGATGAGCAAGTGACCTAACACTGACCTCATTCCTCTCGTAATTTTGTAAGAGCTGCTGTAGAAGTTCTTCCTTTTTTCTAGGATTGCTAACTGTGAGGATGATGTATTCCTGGAGCTGCTAGTGGTCATCTTGGCTTCCACCTGGAGAGAGCCTACTGAGAATTAGATCCACACAGTTGAAAGCAGAGGTAAGAGGTAGAATGTGGGAGGAAGACAGATTCCTAATATTCTTTGAACACCTTAACCCAAAGGTCTGAATTCTAGCCCTGAAATTTTCATTATTTGCTATTTTGCGTCAATATTATGATTTTTGTTTTTAAGATTTTATTTATTGTTTGAGAGGAGAGAGAGACAGAGAGGGAGGGATAGAGAGAAAGAGGGGTTGGGGAGGACCCAGAGCAGTCTCCATAGTTTTACATCATTCGTTGTGACATAGTTTCATTCCACACAGGTGGATGTGGGGCCACACGGGGTGAGAACCAAACTGGGGGCTACCTCCATGGGAGGCGAGAACCTTCACCACCATCCTGGTGGTTACCAGTTGCACTGCAGTTCAGCATATGGGTTTGCATGAACAGGCCGGGATTCGAACCCTGGACGTCATGGTTACAACATGCTGAGCTATCCCAGAATCCCTCAAATATTATAATTTGAGTTAGGTATCTATAATTTGCAAATAAAGTAGTCCTGAATAGTAAAAATGGCCTCCCTTACTAAATCCATACTACACTAATAATTCAAGGTACCCAAGAATTCTCACAGGAAAGTCAATTCCTTCACACAGTTTAAAACAATATCATTGGGGTGGGGTGAGAGAAGGTAGAAAGAACATTCCAAACTATAATACACTTCCATGAGACAAGAGTCTTGAATCTTAACATGAAGGGCTTTCCCCTATATGTATTAAATTTTAAATATATTTGCTTTAAAATAAGTAAATAGGGGGAGCCAGGATGGCTCAGCAGGTTAAGCACTCACTCTGTGGCCCCAAGGACCAAGGATCAAATCCCAGCCCCAGCCCGCGTGGACCCATATGCTGAACTGGGGTGTGCTTCCCATGCAGAAGGCCCCCAGTTCAGTTCTTGCTGGAGCAAGCTTCCCATGTGGGTGGCCCCCCAGTTTGGCCCCCAGCTTCAGGGGGCATGTCTCCCATGCAGAAGGCTCCTGTCCAGTTCCCACCCTGCGTGGAATGAAACCACGTTGAAAACTGATGACATACAGCTATAGAGACTGCTCTGGGCCCTCCCCCTTCTCTCTGTCTCTGTCTCTCTCTGTCTCTGTCAAAAACAATAAAAATAAATCTTAAAATAAGTAAATAAAAACAGGTCCTTATCAAGAGACAACTTATCTATATCAAATACAGAAATAGGATTTAATGGTTAAGCCAATTTGAAATGAAATAAAGGATAAATGTACCCAAGACTGTCATGTTCTCTTAAAAATGCAAGCATATTGAAAATAATAAAAAGTAATTACAGCCAGAATTCAGTACTTCGGATGGTTTGCTGTATTCGTTTAAAAGTCTACTTTATAATACAACTTTAAACAAGTGCAATCATAAAGCTTTTAAGAAAATACTAAAACTGGAGCAATTTCTGTAAGTACTTGAAAACAATTTGCTTTCCTAGAGTTTAATGTTCTCTAGGTGCACTCCTAATTTCAAAAAGTTATGTCCACAACTGCATTAATCAAAAATGCTAAATAAATACCAGCAGTATGAATTCTAGCCCAGTTTCTACCTAAATAACCAAAACTTCAAGTTGACATCAAGATTTTATTCACATAATAAAATGAAATTGCCATATACCTATGTCAGTTAATGATAGGCTGATGTTGTCATTAATAAAAAACAAATCAGAAATATTAATCTCTTAGAAAAAAAAAACCTCATTCTGACCTTTTCATTTAGCACTCAGTGAAAAAAATTACATTTTTCCTAATATAATGCAACCTAAAAATTCAGAAGTAAAGTCTAAATTAATATTTCCCATTTACCAACACCTATAAGAAAAAGGTTCATTAGCATAAATAGAACACAGAAGCAAGATGAACAAGATTCATTCAGATCAAAAAATTCAAATACATTGTAAATTTCTTTCTCAAACAAGAGCTTTTTATAAATCAACACAAGATTTAATAAAACAAAAAAAGTTACCGTACTTCCAGATATTTTTATTAATGAGATATCAAGTTTTGAAAATCCCACAGTAACTATTTTACTTTTTTTTTTTTAATAAATCTTTATTTGTTTTTGTTTTTTTGTTTTTGACAGATATATATATATATATATATATATATATATATATATACAGAGACAGAGAGAGAACTGAACTGGGGGCACTCCCCAGTTCAGCACGTGGGTCCTCATGGGCCGGGGCTGGGATGTGATCCTCAGTCCCCGGGGCTTCAAAGTGAGCGCTTAACACACTGAGCCATCCTGGCTTCCCTATTTTACATTTTTAAAGAATCTAAGTCACTTTCATGAGATGCCTTGAAGAAGGTTTTTCTTTAAGATTTATTTTATTGTTTGAGAGAAGGAGAGAGAAAGAAAGGAGGGTAGGGCCCAAAACGGTCTCCATAGGTACATCACTAGTTTCCACAGTTGTACATCATTAGTTGTGATATAATTTCATTCTACACAGGTGGATGTGGGGCCACGTGGGGCAGGGTCCGAACTGGGAGCCTCCCACATGGGAGGCAAGAATTTATGCCACCATCTAAGCAGTTACCGGTTGTGCCACACAGTTCAGTACATGGGTTTGCACTGGCCAAGGCCAGGATTCAATCCCCGGACCTCGTGGTTGCCAGGCAAGCGCTCAGCCTGCTGGGCTACCCTGGCATCCTGCTTGAAGAAGGTTTTTCCATGCTCCCCAAAGACGTGCATGAAGCTCAAGCCCAATCCCACAGAGCTTTGCCTTTGGAAGGCCAGTGAAAGAAAGCGAAGCTGCAGCTCCAACAGCATAGCTAGGAAACTGTCAAGAAAATTGTCAAAAAATGCAAATGCTTAAAGGGACTCAGATATTTACACACCCATGTTCATAGCAGCATTATTCACAATAGCCAAAGGTGGAAGCCTCCACAGATGGATGAACAGGTAAATACAATGTGGCAAATGCCTACAATGTACTATTATTCAGCCTTAAAAAAAAAAAATTTCAAACTCATGCTATAATATGGATGAATCTTGAAGATACTGTGCTAAGTGAAATAAGCCAGTCACAAAAAGACACACACTGTATGATTCCACTTCTATGAGGTACCTACAGTAGTCAAATTCATAGAGACAGCAAGTAGAATGGTGATTGAGAGAGGCTAGAGGAAAGGGGAAATGGGAAGCTGTTGTTTAATGAGAACAGTTTCAGTTAGGAAATATGAAAGTTCGTGGAGAGATGGTGATGGTGGCACAATAATGTGGATGTATTTTATACCACTAAACTAAACACTTAACATGGCTAAATTTTATGTTACGTACATTTTACCACCCAAAAAATGCAGATGCGTATGGGGCAGGCAGGCCCATGGGTGACTGAAGCCGATCAGGATTTGTGACAGTATGATGAGTGGAGATTCTGGTGACCAAGTGTGTGTGTGCCCTGTCAAAGGAGAACAGGCATCTCTCAGCTCACCACATGCTGCCGTGTGGGAAATGGACCCAGCTTTATCAGCAGATATGATTTTTTTTCAAAGGGAGCCTGAATTCCACATTTTTATAAAACATCTTTTTTTTTTAAGTTGATAAATTTTAAGTTTTGAAAACACTACAAGTCAAATAAAGCATGGCCGCAGGTCTCTAGCACCCAGCTTTTGATTTAGACAGTGAACAACATTCTACTTCTGTACAAAGGCTACATGATCCAGGAGAGCAAGCTGAGAGGTGCAGAGGAATAGCTTCCGGCCTGTGTGGCCAGGGCATGTGTTCATGAAGGAAGGCACAGAGCACATCACAACCATAACCTTACAGGAGGAGGCTACAAACAAGTGGAAGTGGAGTGTTTTTATGTGTGCTTACTGTGCCTTTTGTATCTCTAAAATGCGAACCTTTGAACTTCATGCCCATCTAAGATAGAATACCCTGTTACTGGGCAATTTAAAGGATTCCCACATTTATCTCAGACAAGGAATGAATCTTATGCCTCCATTGAAGAAAGGGAGGAATAAAGATGTGAGCACCATTTATCCCAACCTCAAAAAGGACAGCTTGGCAGTATTAACACACCTAACTCCTGATAATGGGACTATGTGAGCATGAATTTTAAAATTGAATCGATGTTTTAATGTTCTATCTCATGAAGTTGGGGGACAAGGGGTAATCATATAAAATAATAAAACATCTTAGAATAAACTAACATGAGTTATTATTAAATAAATGTAACTCTAGAATAGAACTAATTGCCCTTAAAACACATCCTCTGTTCTTCAAAATAACCAATTTTATTTTGTGTTTATCCTATTATTTCTATTCTGTAGACAAAGCAAATGTCTTTAGTGTAAGAATGCAAGATGAGTACTATAGGATTGTACATCTGGAACCTATGTAATTTTTACTAACCAATGTCACCCTAATAGAGTTAACAATTACAAAATAGAATGCAAATTGAATTGATTTCTAGGCACTAATATTCAATCCAGTTTAGCAGGTGTTTATGGAGCACCTTTTATCTGCTGAATGTTGTAATGGGCACAGTGGATGACACATAAGAATTCTGCCCATCCACTTTCCCCACCATTTACAGCCCACCCAAACAATCTGTACCAGCTTACATTGTAAATGGGGCAGCAAGAATAGCAAACATGAAGCAATAGGAGGGCAGAAGAGGGCAGAATCTACCAGTAGCTCCCCTTGCATTCTACTTGGTGGGAGTATTTGGTGCCATAATATTCTCAATCCTTGTTGGGAGTCATCTTATTAGGACATAACGGTTACAGAAGAGACACCTACAGGGCATGTAACCCCTCTTCTGCCTTCAGGTAAAGATTTTCTTTTCTTTTTTTTTTTTTTTTTTAGATTTTTTGTTTGTTTGTTTTTGACAGAGAGAGAGAGAGAGAGAGATACAGAGACAGAGACGAAGAGAAAGGGGAGGGCCCAGAACAGTCTCCATAGTTGCACATCATCAGTTTTTCCACACAGTTTCATTCCACAGGTGGGCTTGGGGCGGCACAGGGCAGGAACTGGGCCTGAACTGGGGGAAGCTCCCCAGTTCAACATATGGGTCCGCACGGGCCGGGGCCAGGACTCGATCCTCGGTCCCTGGGGCTGCAAAGTGAGCTCTTAACCCACTGAGCCATCCCGGCTTCCCCCAGGTAAAGATTTTATCGTCATTGCACAGGTAAGATATCTGAGGCGCAGTTAAGAGACCTATCCAAAGGTGCACAGTAATTAGGAGAAGGGGTCAGAGCCCAGACACCTCTACGTCCAGGGCACTGCCCATTGCATCACCCCCAGACAGTATCTTCATGAGTTCAAGAAGCATCTAGAGAGCATCCCCCTTCAGTGTGCCAGGTTCTGCCCATTCCCAACAGATGTTTGGAGCTCAGCTTGTCACCCTGTGAAAATTCAAAGGCAAGTGGAAGGGAAAGGAGAGAAAGAAGTGAGTGAGCTCTCTGTTTCCAGCTTGGCATCCCAATGCCTGTGCTTCCAAGGGGTCACCACGGGGTCAAGGCCCGGCCTCCAGCTCTGTGTGTTCAGGAATTCAATTTTATCAGTTCCATTGGGGGTGATGGGACTCTGGAGGACTGACTCACACCAACCAAAGGCTCAAGACACTGACTGACAAACCAGAAGGCCCACTGACCCACGTCCAATGAGAAACATATTGTTAGAGGGGCCAGAATAGGCTTCTATTCTGCCTTGAACCCCTTCAGGGAAACCTCTTGTAAGAAGAGACTCCTTTAAAAAACACAAACTCAGAGAAAGGGAACCTTGGTGAAATGCGCTCTAGACAAAAGGCACAGTTGTTCACAAAACGCATGCCACGTCTTCCCTCCATTGTTCACACAGGTTTTCAGCCTGCACTAGCCATCTCTCCTCTCCCCAAACACACCCACCCTGCTCTGCCGGTTAAAATAACGAATTAGTAACTCACTGATGCTTGCTGTGGCTAAGCACAGCTCTAATAGCTCCACACGCCTCATTGTATTGAGTCTCCCCAACATTGTGAGACAGGTACTGTCATCAGTAACCCCTTTTTAAAAAAAAATGAAGATTCAGAGAGTTAACTTGCTCTTGTTACACGGCTAACAAACCACCACCAGGATTCAAACTCAGAAAGTCAGACCCCACGGCCCATGCTCCTAACCCTGAAGCTACCCTGCCTGCAAGGCATGCCAACTCCCTCCTTGCCCATTTGATGTGGCGCTGCCTCTGGTGAAGGCTTTATAGATCCCCTGACCAGATGTGTCTGTGCCCACATTGGTCTAATAGCTTTTGCTGTGTATGGAACTACCTTCCCTACCTCGGTATTCAGGATTTAAGGCAAATCTCTCTCTATTAGCTCCTCAGGCTGCCATAACAAGACCACAGGATGGGCGGCTTAAACACCAGGTACTGTGTTTATGTTCTCGCTGTTCTAGCAGCTGCAAGTCCAAGATCAAGATGCCAAGCGAGTAGCTTTCTGGTGAGGCACTCTTTCTGGCTTACAGACAGTCACTTCCTTGCTGTGTCCTCGTATGGCCTGTTGTTTGTATACACACAAAGAAAGAGAAATCTCTGGTGTCTCTTCATTTTCTTATAAGGACCCCAGTCCCAGCAGATTAGGGAACCAACCTTATTTATGACCTCCTTAAACCTAAATTATCTCCAAACAGTCACGTTGGGGGTTAGGACTTCAATATATGAATTTGGGGGCACACAACTCAGTCTATAGCACCATCTAATAATGAATTCTACTATAATGCAAACCGTGTCTTTAAAGCTTCCATTTGCAACTACTACTATGCATTTCCTAGTTATATAAGGGGCTTGTCCGTAGCAGAGGGTAGACTCAAGGTAAATCCCAGCTCCCTGACCTACACTGCATAATTCATCCTTGAAGTTGGAAGAGAGACAGTGTTGGGGCCAGCCGAGGACCAGCTGGCTCCCTCTCACACAATACTCATGAGGAAAATCCTCACATCAGATGCATGCCTGGCTCCAAAGGCAGTACTGCAGTTCTTAGAGGAGTGGGCTCTGGAGACAGACTTGGGTTTTCATCACTGACAGGCTGTGTGACATTAGATAGGTGGGTCACCCTCTCTGAGCATCAGAAGCCTCATCTTCACTTTTTAGATTATCCCCTTGCCTTCATACAGGGAAAGAATGAAGCTGATACTGGTGAGGCAACCAAGGGCAGATGGGTGGTGGGAAACAAATGGATATCTGCATAATAAAAACTAATGGGGAAGCCGGGATGGCTCAGTGGGTTAGGCGCTCACTTTGCAGCCCTGGGGACCGAGGATCGAATCCCGGCCTCGGCCCATGTGGACCCATATGCTGAACTGCGGAGTGCCCCCAGTTCGGCTCTCACCGCGGTGAGACCCCGGCCCAGTTCCTGCCCTGTGCAGCCCCACACCCACCTGTGGAATAAAACTATGTGGAAAAACCAATGATGTGCAACTATGGAGACTGTTCGGGGCCCTCCCCCTTCTCTCTGTCTCTGACTCTGGATCTCTCTCTCTCTCTCTCTCTCTCTCTCTCTCTCTCTGTCAAAAACAATAAATAAATCTTTTAAAAAAAAAAACAAAAAAAAAACAACTAATGAACGTTCTATACAGCATCAAGCCAGGGGTCCTTCCTGGTGTCATTCAAATCACTCTTAGTTAGGGAACAACTGCTTAGAATGGTAGCCACTATTTTTGAAAAACAAGGCATCCAGACAAGACCCCTTTCTTGGGCATGTGTAGTAATTTATCATATTGGCCAAATAGCACTTTTTGAATGCTCCTCCCACATTTGAGAAACTTCCTACCTTATGAGGTTACAGCTCTCCAACATGGAAGTCAGGAATTTGTCCTCCAACCCCAACCCCCACCCCCACCCCCAACCCCACCCAGCATACCCTGCACCTAAAGAGCAGGCATGTGACCAGGGCTCCACCAATCAGCAGCTTCCATGCAAAACTTCTTTTAGAAGAGAGTGGAGCACACAAGGAGCTACTACCCAGTGGGATTCAGTGTGGTAAGACTTGGCAGTTGGGAATGCCGGCATAACTCAGTCTGACCACATGCCTCGCAATCACAAGATCTGGGGTTCAATTCCCGGCCCCCGCCCATGCAGTCCCAGACGGTAAAC
Source organism: Craseonycteris thonglongyai (assembly GCA_004027555.1). Classification (NCBI taxonomy): domain Eukaryota; kingdom Metazoa; phylum Chordata; class Mammalia; order Chiroptera; family Craseonycteridae; genus Craseonycteris; species Craseonycteris thonglongyai. The sequence continues at coordinate 21,638 of PVKE010015191.1, forward strand.
TGTGAAGCAACTGGTAACCACTGGGATGGTTGGCAGCAAAGGTTCTCACCTCCCATGCAGGAGGCTCCTGGTTCAGTTCCCACCCCAAGGGGCCCCACATCCACCTGTGTGAAATGAGACTGTCTCAACTAATGATGTACAACTGTGGAGACTGCTCTGGGCCCTCCTCTCTCTCTCTCTCTCTCTCTCTTTCACACACACACACACACACACACCTCTCAAAACAATAAAATAAATGTTTTAAAAAAGTCTTTCTTCCTTAATTCTTAAAAAAAAATAATGGAATCATGGCAGAGAGACATGCAGTTTTCAGAGGCAACAATATATGAATTCATGTGATGGGATTTCATCAGAAAGGACTCACTCACTGGTATGAGCAGAAGGACCTACGTTCCATGGTGGCCACACCAGAGTCTCTTGACAGAGCCACCAGTGGTATAATTTACATAATGTTCCCAGCTGCATGGCCCTCAGTTGTCACTATGGCCCTCCTGGAAATTCTGTGAGCTCCTTAATATTCTTTTCAAAACTCCCTTTGTATGTAAACTAGCCCAAGTGGGCACTCTTGTTTGCAACTGAGAATCTTAAACCAGCATGAAACCAAATAACAGTTATACAATGAAGTGAAAGTCAAGAGAGAAGAAGCACTTTTAGCATATGAGGGGACTTTTTAAATCCTAAAACTATAAAATTTTAAATAGGTGAAAGTAATTAAAGCAACTGTCTGCAAAACTTTGATAGGAAAAGAAGCTCATCATTTGTTCCAAAGGATATCTGGGACCATTGCAATAGGTACAGTTAGCAAAAGAATGTGGCATTCTATCAGCACAAAGTTATATCTATACACACTACTACTACTACTACTACTACTACTACTACTACTACTACTACTGAAGACCTGATGTTACATCAATTCAACCTACAATTGTGAGCATGAGGACTAGCTAGCTTAACCTCCTTTGGCCTTTAAGTTCCTGATTTATGATATAGTTAAAAAAAAAATTTCCCATTGGATATTAAGATCATTGATATATATAAACAAGGCAATTAAATCATTACCAGGATGACCTGGGTCTTAAATCCTAGGCACTGCTAAAAGTTTAAGCAAAGCCTTTATATAACAAAGTCATGTCAATGCCAGAACAGCTTAGACTTTAAGTAGAGGACACATACCAAGAGCCTTGCAAGTCCTATCCTCCTACCTAGATAATCAAAAATTGAAGGCAAAACCATCCTTCAATTGGCTTTCTAAAAAAAGATGCAAGTCTTACAGTAATAACAATTTCTCTTGGTTTAATATCATCATCTTTCAGGGTTAGTGACCTCAAAAATACAGAAGATCCAGCTAGACCTTTTCAAACTCTGTGAATTTTCTAGATCTTTGAATTTGTTACATCAAAATAAGATAAAGTCAATGACTCCAGCTGCTTACCTTGAGCCCCCAAACCTTGATTAGAGATGCCCAGTTATTTATAACGTACCCATTCCAAAAGTGTTCCGAAGTAGACATTGGTTATTTTTGCCTGGACAGCATCCATTCTGATTCCTTTGGGTACTAACATCCCAGTTGTCACTGGAGACCATACTCCTCCATTCCCAGTCTATGTGCTTAATGAAGGGGTAGTTTAACCCCTCTCTATGGGTTTGAAGTCACCCAGGTCTGATCAGTCAGCCTGGCTGCCACGTTTGCTTGAGAGATTGGCATATAACCAATTAAGGGCAATGAGAAGCCTAACCTGGGAATTTTGCTGGGACCATGAGAAAAGAGACACTCTTCCCTGAGGTAGCTAACCTAACAGATAAGCCTAGAGCTCTCAGTGGTGTCTTAATAAAGGGAGGATCTACCTGAGAATGAAACCAACCCAGATGAATGCAGAGCCAAGAGATGGCAAGAGATAGATTTCTGATGCTATTGTTTGAGACCCAGATCCAGCCAAGCCTTTGCTTTTACAATAATTTTTATTTTTTGCTAAGCCTGTTTGAATTTCTATCATTTGCAACTTGAAGAGTTTTTATAGAGATTTTATAAAGATAGTTAAAGTGTGAAGGCATTTAACTTTAAAGTATTAAAAGTATTATAGTATAAAGTATTATATAACTTTAAAAGTATTAAAGTATAAAATGAGCTTGTACCAGAGATGTGAAATTCCTGCTATGACCAACTTCCCATTCCAGCATGTGCTGCCTTACCCACAGTACCCTGCTTGGGGATATGGTCCTGGAGAAGTCTGTGCACTAGGCAGCCACCAATGGACCTGGGATGAACAGCCATCCCAAAGGCACCTAACTATTCTGCTGGCCAGGATCCAAGCAGGGGTGTCCAACCTTCTGACTTCCCTGGGCCACAATGGAAGAAGATTTGTCTTGGGTCACACACAAAATACACTAACACTAATGATACCTAATGAGGTAAAAAAATAAATAAATAAAGCAATCTCATAACATTTTGAGCAAGTTTACAGATTTGTGTTGGGCCGCATTCAAAGTTGTCCTGGGCCACATGCGGCCTGCAGGACACAGGTGGACAAGGCTTACCTCAGTGGCAACATGGCCTGGCTCAATGAGCTGGACTAATAGGACAGGCACTGCTGAGTACTAAGCAGGAGATACCGAGGTCTCAGGGGCCATATGTAACGTGAAGCAACAGAAGAAGATAGTAGAGGAAAAGAGCGAGGCCAACTGAGCACAGACCACACGACCTCTGAGAGAGATGATGATTCCATTCCCCAGTTTCCAATCCCTGGGTTTAGCCCCCACAAAACCCAGCTGTGCTTTGTTTCACAGGCACAGAATCCTTTCAAGGGGGCAGCAGAACCAGGTCACATGGCTTCAGTGACCACAGGGCATGAGTCCTGACCACCCACATGCCATAGGCCATACCCTCTAAGTCTGCTTCTGTCAGAAGGGGGAAATAACTCTGCCTCCCAGAGGAGGGGAGAAGGGTCCCTGAGATAACACGAGGGCTGTCCAGGAAAAATCCAGCCATTGTCAATATAACGAGAACGGTTACGTGTCTGGATACTTTCCAGACAGCCCTCATATACTCAGAACAATGTAATGATAGTCATAGTCATTGTTACAATGAGTCCTTGTACTTAAATCATGACACCCTCATACTTGACCACTGAGAGGGCCCAAACTAAAGCAACAATGTATTAAATTATTAACTTCAATATAAAAATATTTTTACACAATATGAACCAAACTGTCAACATATGTATATCACTCCAGCATAAAATCCTCAGGCAAACCTGAACCACGAGTGAAAGTGCTGATCTGAAGGCCCACAAAAGCGGACATGCTGTTCCCATCCTCATTCTGCTCGTGCCATTTCTCCTGGGTCCCTCACTGACCCCTGGGGACTAGCTAATTCCAGATGCCCGGGCCAACACGCCGGTTTCCAAGATGTCCCCTCTCCCTGTCTGCAGCGGCTTGAAGCGTAGCCGCTCTTCAACAGCCTTCTGCAGCTCTGGCTGTTCCTGCAGCCTCTTGTTCTTGTGGGCAGGTGCCTGGGTGTGCAGGGCACGCACCCTGCACCAGAGGCAGCTGCTGCAGGAGTTGAGCATCTACAGGCTGTCCTGGCTTTCCGCATGGAGGCGACAGTGAAGCCAAATCCAAAAGCCTCTGTCTTTCCTCAAACCTTGGTCCTGTGGTTACAGCTCTTCCTGTTCCCAACAAGCCCACCCCTTCGAGGTTGGAAAAAAAACAAATTCACCTAGAGGCTGGGGCTTTTAGTCTTTAACTGTTTTGTCACTTCTGTAAAAATTACACAAAGCAACTGTACAGACTTTGTCTTGTTTCCAAGTATTCTTTATTCTCAATTTCTGACCTAGGCTTTCCAGCCTTTAAAAAAAAAAAAAAATTCTGGTTCTGCTAAAGAAAGATGAATAAATCACCTTTTGAAGAGCCTTTTAATTTAGAAAAAAAATTCTCTGTTCCCACAACAAAAAAAATATTCACAAAATAGTCTTTAATGTGTCCCCCAAAATGTATTAAGAAGAAGAGGCATACCAGAGTCCTGAGAAAGGAACAGAAGTTCAATTTCTTAAGGAAAGAAATAAAGGCTTTTCACAAAGGCCCTGGTGTATTTGGTTTTGCTATTTTTTTTTAAGATTTATTTTATTGAGAGAAAGAGAGAGAGTGACAGAAACAGAGAGAAAGGGGAGGGCTCAGAGCATCTCCACAGTTGTGCATCCTTACTTTCGGCATAGTTTCATTCCACACAGGTGATGTGCGGCAGTGCAGGTGGGACCCGAACCGGGGGCCTCCCACGTGGGAAGCGTGCCCCAGTTCAGCATATGGGTTGACTGGCATCCCTAGGTTTTGCATTCTTTGCTAAAAGGCAATAATCAAAGAATTAAATCTATGTTCCTGAGGTGTTTCTTCCTGCCTTCTTTTGGTAGAATCAGGATGTGCGTTTTTTAGTACAATTGCTGCTCTAAAAACCTGGGCACGAATGCATTCTTCGAGCTGCAGCAGAGGGCTGGGAGAGAGAAGGGCTGGACACACTGGGCACGCTCCAGTGTGTCCAGCAAGAGGATTTAGCCTCCCACAAGTGGATTCAGCCACTTTTTCACTTTGCGGTCAGTCCCTCAATGTATAAGCTGATTGCATTCTCAGTTTCTTCCTAACCTGGAATGTTTAGAAACTAGAATATCTTCTCCTTGAACAACAATGTGCTAAGCACTGACTTCTGTCGCCTCAAAAGGGCCTAACTCCAGAGTTCTTAAAGAATCACATAGTTTTGTCTCATGGGTGCTATACAAGCCAGACACAACTTGTGACCTTCCTTTATGGAAATGCATTCAGAGTTCCAAATAAGACAGTGTCTTAGTGCTGCTGACCCTCCAGACTGTCACTGGTGCCAAGACATCAGTGGAGGCCAAGGCCTGCCCTCCCTCCCCTCACCCCACTCCTGATGACCCACAAAGGGAAACAGAAAAGGGTCAGGGCCGGAGGGGTCCTTCCTGGCCCCCTCCTGGACCCCACTTGGTCACCAGCAGGGAAGGCAAAAAGCTGGAACTTGAGGCCCACAGGGTGGACCCCTGGCCATGGAGTGCAGGATGGGGGAGGAAAGGTGAATTCTCCGAGGCTTCAACTGCCTGGTTCCCCGGCTCAGCCAGGGACTGCCTGTGCTTAGCTTTCATTTCCACTGTTGGTTGCTAAGAGCTATACATAATGCAAAAGTAAATAGTTACACAGCGCAGTTTGGGATACACAAAAACACACATTAATCAGCCAAGGGAAAAAATCGCTCCAAGTTCCTAAGTTTATTTTTAGATCCTGGTTGACCAACTGAGTAACGTAAACGTCCCAAGGAAGAGAAGCCGGGGCCGAAAAAGTGTATTTAGAAACAAGAGACTGCTATTGCAGATCCCCCAGGCTGGTCTCAGCTTATAAAATATGCATCAGTCAAGTCCTCAGGTGTTTTAAGTACCTCCTAGCAGTGCTTTGAGTAGAATACAGCATCCAGTGTGCTCTACTCACAGGAATTGCTCACCAGAAAGCATCACCCCCATCCTTGGGATTTCAAGACAGTGGAGTGACTGCAACACTGCATATCCTTTAGCCAAGGACTCAATTTAATTAAAGCAACTGAAACAACGCTAAAGGAGTAAGTGTACAACCACTGAGGAGAAGAAAAGTATTTAATTCACCTTGTATTTCCCATGACATCAGGCACAGTGCCTCAGACAGAGCAGGCACACAATAAATGTTGAATAAATAATAATAATAATAATAATAGCTATTATTATTATTATTATTATTATTATTATTATTATAGCCCCGAAAGAGCTCTCATTTCTAGGCAAAACTATCATTGTGACCTTCCTGAGAGTCCCCACATGGTGATCAAATGAGCCAATCAGACTTGAAGTGCAAAAAATTTTTCTCACTATAAAAGAGAATCAAAAGGATGATCAGAACAACAGGTATTAATAGAATAATATAAAATAATGAACTATCAGATTGGAAAGCAGGAACAGCCCTAAGTGAGTCATGAGGATTTGCTTGGCTTCTTCACCTGTAAAATGAGATTCTATTTTTTTGCCCTGCGCATCTCTTGGCAATACAGGGGAGATGGATAAGAAATCATTAGCCCAAGCACTCCTCCTTAGACCCTGCGCTACTCAGACTGTACCCAAGGGCAGCATCGTCATGTCCAAGTTACAGGGCAAAGATCTGAGTCCCGGGAGGACCACGTTTTTCTTGCTGTCACCACCTAATTCCAGGTAAATAGAAAATCTCCCTTTCTTAGAAAACACCTTTCTGACTAGTGTATATAGTTGGGGGGGGGGGGGGCACAAATAAGAGAAGTCATTTGTTTTATGGAAAGTTTATTAAAAAGCACCATTCAGGGGATGTCAGGCTAACGCAGCTGTTGAGTGCTTGCCTCACAATCATGAGGTCCAGAGTTCGATTCCCAGCCCCGTCCCATGCAACCCCATATGCTGGACTACAGCGCAACT